>JAUTWP010169271.1:0-19936 GCA_033042655.1 Cyathermia naticoides | reverse complement strand
GTAATTATTTGCCATTTCAACTGTTATGTGGACAGTAAAATTACTGATGTATTATTTATAATACAAAGGAAAAACATCCCCACCCCTAGAATTGATTTAACCTACAATACCAAAGAATTTCAAATAAGCCATGGCGGCCATTTTGAAAATGGCGGCCATTTTTGTCACAGGCCGAATCTGAAATGGCCCTATAGCTAAAAATCACCACTAAGACATAGTCTACATGTGGACCAAATTTCATGCTTGTTTCACAAAACGCACAATTCTTCCAAATATTTCACCTATCTGCAGTACTACATCTCAATCATTGAATGAAAATGTAAAGTTTGTTTTATTTAATGAAAAGGTAAAGATTCTTTTATTTAATGAAAATGTAAAGTTTATTTTATTTAACAAAAATGTAAAGTTTGTTTTATTTAATGAAAAAGGAAAGTGTTTTATTTAATGAAAAATGTAAAGTTTGTTTTATTTAATGAAAATGTAAAGTTTGTTTTATTTAATGAAAAAGTAAAGTTTGTTTTATTAAATGAAAAAGTAAAGTGTTTTATTTAATGAAAATGTAAAGTTTGTTTTATTTAATGACCCCATTAGAGCACATTGATTTTTATCTTATCATCAGCTACTCAAAATAGTTTAGGGATACCTTCATTTTGACTGAAGATAGGCTCTAGATTACATTTGCATTTTGTATGGTTCATGAATTTAAATCCAATGATGTATATCTTTTAATAAGTACAATTGTCTCTATCTATCTAAACCAGCATCTGTCTCTGTCTAAACCAGCATCTGTCTAATCTGGATTTCTATCAAGTCATGTTGTTTAACGCCTATACTCGGAGCCAGGCTGTTATAGCAGAAGCATCTCCTGGGTCCCATTTATCGCTCAAGCCGTCTACTGCATCCTGGAGAGGGGATTTCTGTGTAAACCAGTATAATTTCATAGTCCCTTCTCAGGCTTTCCTGTAGAATTATTTTTAGGGTAGGCTCAAATTTTTAAATTATATTTTATGTGATACTGGTGAGAAATACTGCATACTTAATGATGATTTGATAATTGAGACTGTTTCATTGATAAGTGTCACTGCCACTGAGTCATATAGGAACATTTAAATAATTTTTTAACATTATAAAAAAAACATCTGAAATTTTAGGGAACGCAATTTTACCCTTTTTAACCTCTGGAAAAGTCCTTGCTTCCAGCTACCATAAAAACTGTCTATACCAGCACACTGTCTACCAGCATATTGGTCCCAAGTGAATTTGGTTTAGACAGAGTCCACTGTATAACATTCCACATGTGCATAATAATTATGAAGTACCTTTTTTAAACGATCCCTTCAATTACATTTTATGTGATCATGTACATAAATGCTTTCTCTGGGAGCTTATTGTTATACCTGTCAGGATGTTATGCATTGTAGGACTGCAGGAGGTAAGTGTCAAATTACACAATACAGTAAAACTTCTCTAAACCGGACACTCACAGGACTGTAAAATGTCCAGTTTTCAGAGGTTAGATTTACACTAATTGGACACATTGGGACCAAATTGTTTGTCCGGTTTTGACATGATTTCGGTTTAGTGGGGGTCTGGTTTAGACAGAGATCACTGTACATGTAATAATGATTACAGTGCATGTACTCATGGTATCTGCTAAGTTGCACAATAGCAGGAATCCCAGATATTTTTGACGATCCCCAACATAAAAATAATGTTAAAACAGCCAATTTTCATTAAAAAAATTAAAACATGACAATACCCTCTATAAATATTCCAAAGGGAGGAAGCCCCCAGTTTGTTTTTTGTGGAAGCTCTGATGTAGTATAACTGTAGTACTGGTGTAATCTTACCAAAGTCGGCCTGGCAAAAGTTATCAATAATGGCTTCATATGTGATAGGGTGCTTGCAAGCCGTGCAGTTGTTGTCCGCTGAAAATACAAGAGCATAACAAACAATGTAGGTGAAGTTACAGCCAAATCTGTCTCATGGTCCGTTCTCACTGTCAATCTGAGTACCTTGATCTCCCCATCCGGCCTCATTCCGCAACCAAGCTCAACCTTTCCCAGATTTTTATAACGTAAAAACAATTTGTGTAGAAACCCCTGATCGCTACCAACCAAGTGCAGACTGAGGGAGATCATTTCACGACCACATGATCGAGTTTGATTGAGGTACCATGATCAGCAGTGAGAACAGGCCATAAAGCAGCCAAGCAAGTGAGTGATTAAAAGTGGCCTTTTAAGACAGATGGCTGCTTAATACATGTTATATTGTAGTCAAACCTGTTCAAGTGGCAACCTCTGTTAAACAACCACCTGTCTTCAAAGGTAACTTTATTTTCTCCCAAATCGGCTTTTAGTATAATATAACCTGTATTAAACAGCCACCTGTCTTAAAAGACCACCTTTTTGTTAAACCCTAGATGGCTGCTTAACAGGTTTCAATGTACAAAATTAGCTGATTTCGAAGAAAATAAGGATGACCTTTGAAGACAGGTGGCTGCTTAATACAGGTGGCCGCTCGAGCAGGTTTAACTGTAGTTAGATCAACATTACTAGCTGCAATGTCGTGACGTCATGTCCCCTGCTCGTCATAGACAGGGTCACGTTACACCAGATATGTCTGCCGAGAGTTAATCAATTTGAGCGTGCGGTTCCAGACAGACGTAATACTTCACCTGTCGGTGTTGGTTACCCGACGCATGCGTATCTATTTTGTTACGCCACATAACACTTGACAAATTAGAAATGACCTCACCTATCTTAAACCTCAAAATTCCAGTCGTAAAAGTGTTTTACCTGTTGCTTGGAACTTAAATACTGAAACACACACTGTAATGCATTTAAATAGAAATAAATATTGTTGCTGGGGTGTGTTTTTTAGTCCTACATGCATTTAAATATATCAAATTTAATGCAAAATTGATTAACATTTTACAGACATATTCTGGATTTTTGTGATCTTGTCATGAATAAAATGAATGTCTGATTATAGCATTATTCCAATTCCATTTGGTCTAGTTTGAAAAAACAATTACAATAATAATGATATAATAATAATGACAATAATAATAATATAATAATAATGATAATAATAATGATAATAATGATAATAATGATAATAATGATAATAATGATAATGATAATAATAATAATAAAACATTATTTTCATCTTAGAAATTGTATTCATAACTTTTATTATTTGACATATTTTACACTGAAAGACTGAAAACTGACTAAAAACTCACAATTTAATTTAATAAAAATGGAGGTGGATCATTGTTACAGTCAGGTATTGCTACATAAACATTCAAACTATAGTGAACACAATAACAAATAAAAATACATCAAACATGTTAGCAGAACCTGAACACAGACATAATGAACTACATTATTACAGATGATTTTACTGAAACATTCATGCACCAGTTAGATAAAGACAACGAGAAGACATGCTGAGAGAGGCGTGTTAATGACCGAGCTAGACGGTTAGAACTGTACATTGTTCACTAAGATCTGGAGGAAGTACGCTGTACAGATTTGGGAGAGAAAGAAAGATATTATTTATCAGTAACACATTGATCTGCAGGATTTCTAAACTAAACATTCAGTCACTAAAACAAATCTGTCTGCATTTAGATAATAGTATCAGTGAATGATTTAAACAGTTGAATTATATTAAATTAAATAAATCATAACAAAATTTCTCTTTGGTTTAGTTTTGGAAGTAATATTATTGCAGTCAGGTTTCGTTTTGAATTAGGGCTCAAACGTAAGAATTTGTCCCCACGGAAATTATGAATTTTTTTTCCATGGATGAAAGACTCACCAACTGCAATTTTGATTCAACCTACGGCAATTTGTTAAAACTTTTGTAAGAAATAAAAATAATTATTTTGCCAGTAGCCAAAAAATGCCTGCGTTGAAGCACCTCGCCTGTGGTAATTTATAGAAAACCACCATTAATTTCAAGCACTGTGAATGACATGTTTTACAAACTCTTCTGACATTCCAACTACTTCTAAATGCAGACAGCAAGAGCTAGACAAACAAAAACATGGGGTAGAAGAAAACTTCACGAACGTCACG
This sequence comes from Cyathermia naticoides, assembly GCA_033042655.1. Lineage (NCBI taxonomy): Eukaryota > Metazoa > Mollusca > Gastropoda > Neomphalida > Neomphalidae > Cyathermia > Cyathermia naticoides. The sequence goes on along the minus strand of JAUTWP010169271.1, from coordinate 15,848 downwards.
AACTTCACGAACGTCACGCCAACTAAAACAACAGTGATTAATATAGACTCTGTTACTATGATTCTAATGTTCCCAATAGCTAGAACCTCACCAGGGATCTTATGCAGGAATCGAGACAATCACAAAGTCCCAGGACTGGACTGAAATTTTTTTTAACGTGCTTACATCACTAAATAAGTGTTCAAGCAGGCCCCTCCTGGGCACGATGTCCGACAATGCCGGACATCCCATTTTTCGACTTTTGAACATGATAGCAGTTATGTCGTTTGGATACTTACGTTTTAGAGCATTAAAGCTTGTTTACGAAATGGAAAAACTATCACTGGTTTAACCTTATCTCTGATGATGAAATGGCGTGTTGGCAGTCAGGTGTTCTTGTATAGTGTTAGGGTTAAAGAATGCTCGGACTACGTGCTTCTCATAACATGTTAGACGCCCACGTTTTCATAATCAACGCGTATTCATTTTAGTTAGTAACAGTAGTATGAGAATGATGCGGCCTTATAAAACTAATAATAAAACACACTGAACTTAAAGTTATCGGCGTCTGCTAAAAAAGCCTGGCTCTGAATGTAGACGTTAAACAACATGACCTGACCTTAGATTTATCCTATGCGGGACCATTAAAATTAAAAAAAAATATTTAATGACGCCACAGAAGCACATTGATTTTTATCTTATCATCGGCCATTGGACGTCATTATCTTGGACAACGGCCTTCATACATAATAATATATTTTAAAAGAATTAATTATATAATTTTTACCATAGAATGACACCCAAATTAATATATAAAAAAATCTAATGGAGATGGCTGATATCATAACAGGGTTCCAAGACGGCATCTGGTATAACAGCTTGTACTGAATGTCGATGTTAAAACTTTTGACTTTACTTGACTTTAGAGTAAGTGTTTTGTAAAGTCTGCAAGGAGACCATCGTGGCGGACGTATAAAGAACAAATCCTCTAATAAATCGAAACGGCAAAACGCAGCTTTGTATCACTAATCGTTAACCCGGGAACCCGCCCATGACCGAACAGTTAACGAACCTTTGTCAGTTTGCACAAAATACACTTAAGAAAGGATTTACGAAACTGGAAATATATACAACGCTATGGCTTTGTGTGGCTTCTGTGAATTACCACGCACCATAACGTGAATAAAGCCTGAACACGTTGCAACTAACAGAAAGACGAGAAATCTGCCAGCCATTACTCCCAACGTCTGCCTCTCAAACAGAATACTTTCTCCAAGTTATCTTTCAATTCATCTCGCTTCTAGTACCAGCGCATACATAGTATTGTACGGGTCTTAATTTTATGGCTTTTTACAATATTTAATTTCTTCATAGAAATGGGCGTTTGTTCTCTGCCCGGTGCCCGCCTATAAAACGTATGTTGATTGCTTAAATTCGCGCAATGATAATATCTGCCCATTCTTCAAGGCATTACACCTAATCCAGGCCAGAACCCGCTATAATACAGTCGCCAGCGCGTATACTGTCAAATTCTGATCCCGCCAAGATTTCCGTGATGTGTGTAGAAATGAATTTCAGAGGACGCATACATGGCGAGGGTGACATCCATATCAAGGCACAGGTGTACCTGTCGAACGAGCTGTATTTTATATCCAGTTTCGTGCGAGAGGCAAATCGCTGACATTAACTAGTGAAAAGATACAGCAGAAATCCACCCGATTTATCCCTGTCACTTTTTATGTCCCGCCGTCATCAGGTTTCAGTGGCCAGGATGCGACGCAGCCAAACAACGACCTCGGGTCCATTCTATGACAGCACAGACCTGGGGGTCGACCTCCTGCTGGTGCCCCAGCTCTAGCATAACGTCATGTAAACTGGTTTATACAACCACGCCAAGAATTAGATTTCAAAGCTGTCCCGAACACTTCAGACAATACACAAGTACGCGAAGGTAAAGTTTGATATGAAATTAATCAAAGTAACACCAACAGTTAGCATTAATGATTGGATTCCAGAGAATACGTCTGTACATGATATTTTATTACCAGTTTGGCTCAATTGATATTGAAGGAAGCACGACATGAAAGAAGTTTTATAGTTTTCTAATAGAGTGTCGTATTAGAGAGACATTCATGTTACATGTTCGATGTGCTCTGCTTATAAAGCATAACCAGTTGTGATCTTCAGACATTCAAAATAATGCCTATCTTTGCAGATTCCAAAACCTCGTAAAAGTTCTTCACTGATAACCGGAGCCGTATTAGTGTACATGCTGACTAGATACAGCCCAGGGTGGCAAATTGTAGATGGCTGTAACATTTTGCAAAACATTTTCAAAGGCCGAAATTACGAAACGTGTTTTTCTCTTACACGCGTGTGACTACATACATTCACAATGCTTAAACACTCGTGTTTAGCTAAAACAGGCTTCGTAAATTCGGCCCTTAAAGTTTTTCTCTTTTATTTTTGTATGCTGCACAAAATTCCTCTTTTCCCCACTAAGTACATAATAGAATCTACTCTTTATGCCAAATTCATCTGGGGGTGGGGTGGGGGAGGGGACGGTACAGTTATTAGTGGTCACGAGGAGTAAAATACTCCAATACGTCTCTGCTGATAAAACAATCACACGTGCTGAGTTTTAAAGTACATGTAGTTTGTTTTATTTAAAGAAAAAAAGTTTGTTTTGTTTAACGACGCCACTGGAGCACATTGATTTGTATCTTATCACCGGCTATTGGAGGTCATTCATATGATAATTTTGACACATTTCTATTAGAGGAAACCTGCTGCCGCCACATAGGCTACTCTCTTCGATAAGCAGCAAGGGATCTTTTATATGCACTTTCCCACAGACAGGACAGGACATACCACGGTCTGATGAACCAGTTGTGGAGCACTGATGAAACGGAAAATAGTCCAAACTGCAGATGGGTCCACTGAGAAGGGTCGATCCGACGACCGAACTCTTCAAAGGCAGGCACGCTACCGTCTGAGATATATCACCCTCCGTTTTATTTAAGGATGCCACTAGACCACAATGATTGTGTTTTAATTATCGTCTATTGGACGTAAAATATATGGTCATTCTGACCTGTAGTTTCATGGGAAACCGGCTACATTTTCCCGTTAGTAGTAAGGGATTTTTATGTGCATCATCCCATTGACAAGAAAATACAGCTGTTGTCCAGTTGTGGAGTACATATTGGATGGGAAACAAAACCAATCAGAGAATGGTTCAACCGATATGTTATGATGTTTGATCTCAGATGAGCGCTTTACTGAACTAGATCCACCCATGGTACAAGTATAATGGCTGTTCTTTTTAATAGGAACTTTCCCAAAGACAGGACTGCACATACAACTCCATTTGATGAACTGCTAAAAATCGAGAGACAAATACCCAACAATTACTGATTGGTGTACTCAGTTATTTATGCACTTGTAACATGAATAGTGATTATGCCCAGCCCCCTACCACAGAATCCCAAGCTGTGGTAAATGACACACTACTAATGGATACAGACACAACCACAGACAGACAGAATGTAATGTAGAACAAAGACAAGCTTGAATTCAAGTTTTATTATAAAACTGAAATAAACACCATATGGTCAGCACACAAACATAAAAAACAAAATCACAAAAATGTTATAGTTGAGAAATGTGTGAAGAAAGCATGGCAATGTCCACAGTGTTTTCACCGTCTCTACACGAGACAAACACCTACACAGACTGAGTCTAATTCTTATACACGCTATTGACATATATCTAACATTAAATGAAATCGTAATTTGTAAGTTATCTATTCGTGGGAGAGGTCCCTGATTATTGCTATTCGTGGGAGTGACCCCTGATTTTTGGCAGAGGTTGGTCCTAATGGGAGCATACTTGAACGGTTATCTGAGAGAAGCATATAAATACATTTATCTATTAATGGCTATCACTGTTATCTGTTTCTTTTCTTAACTAATACTAATAGTTAAACTCAAATACTAGTATTAGGCTTCTAGCATCAGGTCAAGTTGTTTAACGTCTACGTTCAGAGCCAGGCTGTTATAGCAGATGCTTCTAGCATACTTTAAAGTTGTAGAAGTATAGTTTGTTGTACATATTCTGAGTAAATGATAATCAGGTGGTAATTTAGTATCACTGGATATTTTAAATACATTAAAATCTGAATGCCAGCAATGACAGAGAAAATTCTCCTCAAAGTTTCCTATAGGGTAAAAGGTTTTGTTTTATTTAACAACAACACTAGAGCACTGATTCATTTAGGGAAATAATCCTAACAGTTATACAGTAGTATTTTCTTGTATATGATTACCATGGGCATGTTACACTATCAAAAAAAGTTTGTTTTATTTAACGAAGCCACTAGAGTACATTGATATTTATTTTATCAGCGGCTATTGGACATCATTCATATTGTGATTTTGACACATTTCTTTTAGAGGAAACCCAGTGCCACCACATAGGCTACTCTTTTCAATAAGCAGCAAGGGATCTTTTATGTCCACTTTCCCATAGACAGGACAGCACATACTAGTACATTTGTACTTTCTTATATTGGATGACTATGGCCATGTTACACTATAATATCAGCGATGACATAGAAATTCCACTGCATAGTAATGGGAATGAGATGTTCAGCCATCCGTAGGATGACATCAATATTTTCCTACTCAAACAGAATGTGTAGAAACTAATGGCTTTAGGAGGACAGCTCGCATTGTGGTGGCAAACATTCAGAAAGTGCTGGTGTCAAAGCCATTGTTCTACCAGCAAGAAAAATCACCTGTAGGAGCATTTATTCCCAAGTCACACCTGTATCGTGTTGCGTAAAAAGCAAACTCAGCTTTTGAAAAAACGCTCTCTCCACGTTTGATAAATGATTTGGTGTACAGGATGGTGTTAGATAGGGCTATCTATACAAACACATCTGTGATTGGAAAGTCGGCTGCATTACACTCTGAGCTAAGACCTGCCATAGAAAGTGTTTTTCACATTGCCAGCCCATTGACATTCCCAAACCGTCCTCATCCCATAACACTGATACCATAATCTCGTGTGGAGCATATCTTCACTAAATTACAGGCCTGGCGCACACACATTAATTATAGATTATATTGCATTCAGCTCTCTCTCTCAGTGTGCAAGCACTGGGTACAGGTCTGTGACTTCCTGTCTGACAGTCTGACACTGATACCTATCAAATAAACACACACTCTCTAACGATTCATTAACTAGATGCCATCAGTTATATTAATATTATTTACAAAACACTAAAAGAACTTAGTCTGTGTTAATTATAAATAATTTGTATTACACTATCCCATTATTTTGTAAAACCTGCTCAAGCAGCCACCTGTATTAAGCAGCCATCTGTATTAAGCAGCCATCTGTATTAAGCAGCCATATGTATTAAGCAGCCATCTGTCCTGGGTAGGGTGTCCGGCATTGTCGGACATCATGCCCAGGAGGGGTGTGCTTGAACATTTATTTAGTGATGTAAGCACGTTAAACCTTTTTTTATTTCATTAAGCAGCCACCTATATTCAAAGGTCACCTTTATTTTCTCCCAAATTAGCTAATTTATTACCAGGTAACCTTTATAAAGCAGCCACCCGTCTTAAGAGGCCACATTTTCTACTCCATTGGGTGGCTGCTTAGACATGTTTGACTGTATGGACTATTCCATTTAATTTATTAATGAAAATATTATTATTTGTCTAGTCTAAATTCATTTGGTGTAGTATGTGAGTATTACCATTACACAGTTTATAAAAGTATGTCCAAAGACTCCAAACAAATAACTTTTCAAGAAAAAGTTTCCAAAATTTCCAATACCATTTCAAACTACAGTGGCACCTCGTTAGTCCGGACGATATGGTTATTAAAAAAACGTCCGGGTTAACGAATTTCCAGATTACGAGGTTCCACTGCAATAATAAATCTGAGAATGGAAACACTTTAAATAATCAATTATTTACTTTTCTACAGACACGGACACTCGTGTTGACAGATATAATTAGTTGAAAAACATTTGTTATTGATTGTCTTACATGCTCATTACAACACAGCCATTTTGTTCTATTGTAGAATTGATATTTTTGCTCTATTGTAGCACTAACTATGTCTATTGTGTGGTCACACTGTTGGGTCACACTGTGGACATTGTCATGATGGGGACATGTTTTGTACAAGGTGTTAGTATGAAACCTGAGTAGATGAACACATGTGTATAATAACATCCCACAGCCACCATGTTAAACACTCATATCTTGCCATGGATTACCTAACAAACACATCTTGCCATTGGTCAATATTGCAATTATGTAACACATCTTGCCATTGGTCAACATTATAATTATGTAACACATCTTGTCATTGGTCAATATTGGAATTATGTTACACATTTTGCCATTGGTCATTAAGCATTGCAATTATGTTACATATTTTGCCATTGGTCATTAAATATTGCAATTATGTTACATATTTTGCTATTGGTCATTAAATATTGCAATTATATTACATATTTTGCTATTGGTCATTAAATATTGCAATTATGTTACACATTTTGCTATTGGTCATTAAATATTGCAATTATGTTACACATTTTGCTATTGGTCATTAAACATTGCAATTATGTTACATATTTTGCTATTGGTTATTAAACATTGCAAATATGTTACATATTTTGCTATTGGTCATTAAATATTGGAAATATGTTACATATTTTTCTATTGGTCACTCAACAAACAGACAGTTGTTAACAAAATAAAACATATCCATAGTAAGACAAACAAATATAAAAATATTTCTTACGGCATGTACAGGTGTATATATTTGTACACAGTTGAAATAGGATATTAACTGACAAACTAATGATAACAGCTTAAATTTAGTCAGTCTATGATGTCATAAAAGTGGAGTTAGTTTTATTTCATGACGCCACTGGAGCACATTGAGTTTTATCTTATCAGCGGCTATTGGACATCATTCATATGGTCATGTTGACATACTTCTTTTAGAGGGATCTGTTATATGCACCTTCCAACAGACAGGAGAGCACATACCATGGCCTTTGATGAATCAGTTGTGGAGCACTGGTTGGAATTGAAAATAACCCAAACTGCAGATGGGTCCACAGAGATAGGCTTCAAAGGTGGGCATGCTACTGATTGAGCTACATCCCACTCCCATGTCATTACAATAAAATTCTTCAAAATATTTTAACTTTTTATGTCATGTTCTGATAATTAAACTCTATTAAACTTATTTTATGATTGTTCATGATTATGAGTTTATTTGATGAATAATGCTATAGTATGTATTGATAATACACTGAATATAAACATGAGTTTATTTGATGAATAATGCTATAGTATGTATTGACAATACACTGAATATAAACACCAGGGGTCATATGCAACATGAACGTATAAATTTAACATGTTTAATTCTCTATACCATACATGTAAAATGTCCACTGGTTAGAGGATAAATGCTGTTAAAAGTCATACATTATTCATACATATGCCCCCAGATACTAGAGAATCTGGTACAAATATATGAACATTATTGCTTCATGTAATACTGGCATTGTGTGCCATGGACGGAAAAACTTTGTAACCTTTACAACCCATAGGTCAAAGGTCATCTATGAATGATTGACATCACACATGGTTATATAATATTCATTCTGTTACAAATAATTATTGCAATGTATTAATGATAAAATTATATTTTTAGTATATTATGTGTATCATTTCACAATGAGGCTAGTTCTAAGTTTATGCCCTAACAGCAGATATAAAAAAATTATATTATTTTTTAAAGTTCCATTTTGTGACAAAACACTTAATGTATTTCATTAATACATGTTCATATTAACATATTGACAACCATAGAAAATGCAGCACAAACATTTTTGTTTTGGAGATTTTCATGAATTTTGCTTCCAAACAATAACATACTTTAGCAAATAACCTTCCATCTACCCTATATTTCAGACATCTCCACAAAAAAGCCAAATAAATTATTGCTGCATTTTCTATGACATCAGTATATACAAATGTATTGGATTTCGTCTTTACTTCATGGTTGCAAATAAATGAAGGTAACAGTAAAATACAAGGCGAGAAAGCAGCACTGGATTTCTAACTGAACAGATGACAACATATCTTTGGTGATAAAGTGTAGGGTGTCTAGAACAATAAATAACAGTTTACATATTAAACGATTGGCCCCATGGTTGAACATATGAAAAATAAAGTTGAGCATGGTAATGAATTGAGCAAATGATGAGTAAACAAACAATCAATATTCTGTGATTGTATAGACTAAGTAACGGTCCATACATTATAATGCTTTTTACAATCCTAACAATGTCAGATTTAGGTTTGACCCTCGACCCTCCCTAATACTAACAAAAACACTGATAACATTGGTGTCCATTGAATGAATGTTTTACTTGGCTTTTTACCCCCACTGGACCAATGTTTTACCTTAAGAAATCCAACATGGTTTTTACCCCTTCCAAATGTTGAATCAATCTTTTACTTGGCTTCATACCCCACACTAGACCAATGTTTTACCTTAAGTAATCCAACATGGCTTTCACCCCTTCCAAACATTGATTGGATTGTGAAAAACACCAATATTTATGGACCATCGCTAACAACTACTGGTACTTGAGCAACTGAAGAAAAGAAGCACTAAAGTTAAAACTGATCAACGACTGAGCACTAGGTAAATATTTGCTGAACTATGTATAGAGAAGAAACATTGTACAGTTTATAAAAAGTTTTTTGTCTATGTTGATGAATTGTGTGAAAATTAAAACAATGATTTAGTCATGTTGAAATGATGGATAAATGCAAACTAACAGAAAATAGTGAATGGAACAAGGTTTTACCTAAATGATAAGTGAAATGCAAACTAAAATAAAAATCTGATAGTGTAAAAAGGTTCTGGCTTAAGTTATAAAATAATGGATAAATGCAAACTAAAAGAAGATGATCATTGGAAAAAGATGTGAATGATGAGTAAAGTGCAAACTAAAAGTAAACTTTTATAGTCAGAGAAACAATGTTTTGGCTTGATTTCTAAAATAATGGATACATGCAAATTAAAAGATGATCAATGAAAAAGGTTATTGTCTTAAATTCTCAAATGATGACATAAATGGAAACTAAAAGTAAGTATTTGACTGTAACAATGTTTTAAGTTCTAGAATGATGAGATAAACACAAACTAAAAGAAAGTAGTTAACAATGTATTGGCACTATGTAAAGAGATACTATGGCAAGTGAACAACTGCGGCAGTGTGTTAAATATGGCACACAAATATTATGGCATCTACAAAAATATACATTGTCTAAAAGATAAAATATTTGTAAAACTTCAGCAGCTAATATGATTTACAATTAAATATGATACGTCTGAATACACACAAATATACACACTGCAATCAGTTTACATTCTTACATCTGTACAACATACTTGTATACACACCATATATGATACCAGTATGATACCATGGCACTATGATAACATGGTCTATGATACCACTATATCATGATACCATGATATGATACCAGTATGATACCATGGCATAATATAAAACTCTTGTACTTGTTCAAGTACTAATGTCCTTGCATTATGATATATTCAAAATGAAATCATTCAATACATGAATGTTCAAACAAATGCTTAATAATATGATAATATACAATAAATTCATGCATATATTTACAAGATAAATAAATTAATGACTTTGTCCCAATACATGGACTATATTTGAAAGCAACATACACAAACAGATATAGATAGTTATAAAAATATATCTTAACACAAGTGTCTAGTTAATGTGATGAAACAGTCACAATGAAAAACAAATGTCACTAGAGCTATTGAACATCATTCATATGATAATTTTGACATGTTTCTTTTAGAGGAAACCCACTGCCATCACATAGGCTACTCTTTCTGATACATTGATTTTTCTAAATGGACCCAAACCAGCAAATACCATAAAAAATAAATAATTCAAAAATAAAACCTTCATAAAACAATTAGTTTTGGCCTCAATCCAACCACATTTTGCAATGTTTTGAAAACCTATGTAATTATAACAGACAAAATCAAATTATTCAGTAACATTTGGCAAAGGAATATTTGTATAAACTGCTGCAAAGAATAGGAAAGTATGTAAAGCTGTCTAATATGAGGCTAAGTGGGATTGGTAATATTTTTTAATAATTAGAGGGATGAGGGTAAAGTTGACTGTGATGAAGGTACCTAATATTTAAATGCTAAATGAATTTACTTTTAAAAAAAGCATGACATAAGAACAGTATTAAGTGATGGAAACAAACATTGGCCCCAAAGAGATGAAACGATGGCTGAAGCACCAGGTTACCAAGATATGATGTATTATACTCAGAGGTTTCCAATACAACAGCACAACGTAATGATGTGCTGTGTCGTTGGCATGCAGTCAGGTCAGGTCATATTGTTTAACGTCTACATTCAGAGACAGGTTTTATAGCAGATGCCTTTCCAAAGCACCATTTATTGTTCAAACCATCCACTGTATCCAGGAGAGATATTAATGTTAGTAAAAGAGAGGAAACCCGCTACTGCCACACTAGTGCAGATACTCTTTTGATATTGTTTGTTCAATCCTCTTACACATGCCTACATCCACTGAAGGTTCAAGCATTCCCCCCTTTGGGTGCAGGCTCAGCATTTCTTTTGATAAGCAGCAAGGGCTCTTTTATATGCACTATCCCAGAGACAGGATAGCACTGTCTATAACTGTATAAGATGTATTAACTTTCTGTGTCTGATAAAGTGTTTTTATCAAGCTGCTGACTCCTATGTGTGATGTTGTCATCATACAGTGTCCTGGAGCCTCTAACTCAAAGTAAACGTAAGAATTACGATGGACCATCATATGAAATAGTATTGGTACGTTGATCGCAAGTCTTACATTTCTTTGAGTTACAGTGTCCTGGAGCCTCTAACTCAAAGTAAATGTAAGAATTACGATGGACTTCATCATATGAAATAGTATTGTTACGTTGATCGCAAGTCTTACGTTTCTTTGAGTTACACTGTCCTGGAGATCCAGGCATGATCATCTATACGTGACTATTTCCTGAGTGTTCACACTACAACATTATGTAACTGCTCTCCTAACTACTGTCTTCATCATGCTGCAAGCTGCTCCATTTTGGGGAACACAGAAGGAAGTCGAGCCATGCTAGATATAGAATGTTCTAACGATGCACTGGGTGATGTGGAGTCGTCGTCGTACGGCGTCTGCGGAGGACTAGACACAATGTCATGTTTAACACAGTCTGATTCTGATTCATGTCCATCTTGAACAGATTCCTCCTTGTGTGGGCTGTTTGTATTCATCTCCTCAGTCCTGTCATCTGTAATACCTGTAACATAGAGCAGTGTGTTAGGTTATTGCATAGAAGGGTTTGTACCCACAAGGAGTGTGTCAGAACCTTAATTGGATTTAAGCTCATAAAACCATTTTTTCTTCCTACCTATATACCTACCTACATACCTAACCAAACACCCAAACACCTCCCTACCTACCTACCCAACCACCTACCTCCATACCCACCCACCTACCTACTTACCTACCTACCTACCTACCTACCCACCCACCTACCTACCTACCAACCTACCTGCCTACCTCCCTACCTACTAAACAAAGAATAGGACATAACTTGTTTCTAGACCAATTAGCACAAATATATTTGTGTCTATACCTAGATGTTAAGTGGCAAAGAATACAATAGTGATATTAATTGTCATCCACCATATTCAGCAGAAATTCAAGATGGCTGTCACCATGGCCACTAAACAATGAATGGTTTTTAAGTTTTTCATCCACTACTTCTGGTAACAAATAATAAAAAATGGCTAAGATAATTATATACCTGAATCATGTATGAGTGATGCTGTTGTGTGATCTTCATCTCCTGATGACAACTCATGAACACGCTCATCCTCGTCCTCATCACTGCAACAGTTGCTGCTCCAACCACTGCTGTTGTTACGGAAGCTGCGCATGTGCTGCGGTGAGTCGAGGTGGATGCCGTCCATGCTATCCCCGTTCTCCAGCATCATGCTGATCTCCGACGACTCAAGATCCTGCGAGTTCACCTCCATGTCCTTATTGAACGCCATCGTGCTTTCTATCAGCATGTTGTAGTCGGCGACGGAGCCAGGGGGGACGCAGTTGCCAGTTTTCCAGTGCGTCTTCAGTCCACTGGCACTGATATACTTGCGCTTGCACTGTGGACACTCGTACGGGCGCTCGTTGGTGTGCAGACGACGGTGTAGTTTAAGGTGCACAAACTGTGTGAATTTGGCGGGACAGTGTTTGCAGTGGAATGGTTTCTCTCCACTATGAAGTCTCATGTGAGTCTTGAGATTGCTGGTGCTGCTGAATCTGAAATAATATGAAAGTAAAGTTAGTTTTGTTTAACGACGCCACTAGAGCACGTTGATTCATTTAGGGAAATAATCATAACAGTTATATTGTAGTATTTTCTTGTATTTGATTACCATGACCATGTTACACTATCAAAATAGTTTGTTTGATATGACACCACTAGAGAACATTGATTTTTATCTTATCATCAGCTATTAGACATCATTCATATGGTCATTTTGAAACATTTCTTTTAGAGGAAACCTGCTTTCGCCACTTAGGCTACTCTTTCTGATAAACAAAATAGGATCTTTTATATGCATTCCCATAGACAGGACAGCACATACCACAGTCATTGATGAACCAGTTGTGGAGCACTGAGAGGAATGGAAAATATGAACTAAATAGTGTATAAATATATAAATGATGTATAAATATATACCAACCTCTTCCCACAGGCCTGACATTCATGAGATTTCTCTCCAGTATGAACTAGATGATGTTTAAATATATACCAACTCTGATATAAACTAAATAATGTATAAATATATTTATAAACATGTACCAACCTCTTCCCACAGGCCTGACATTCATGAGGTTTCTCTCCAGTATGAACTAGATGATGTTTAAATATATACCGACTCTGATATAAACTAAATAATGTATAAATATATTTATAAACATGTACTAACCTCTTCCCACAGGCCTGACATTCATGAGGTTTCTCTCCAGTATGAACTAGATGATGTTTCTGTAGATGAGCCAGCTGAGTGAATCCCTTGCCACAGGTCTGACAGATGAACGGACGCTCGCCGGTGTGAGTGCGTAGATGAACTTTGAGATTGGAGAGCTGACCAAATGTCTTGTAACACACATTACATTCATAATGCATCTTCCCATCTCTCTTCCTCAGTGGGTAGGGGAGAGACCGGAAACCACGTAGACCCTCCATCTTGGGTTTACTCAAGTTGAGAACTTGTTCTGACTGTGTAGGAAGCTTCTGCATTTCATAAGGGATGGGGGATGGGGAAGGTGGCTGGTTGAATGTTGGAGGATAAAGAGGCCAGGGCGGTATTCCAGGGAAAGGCTGGAATGGGTAGAGAGGGTTCATAGGGAAGAGGCCGGGGAGGGAGGGTGAAGGGAAGAACATGGGAGGGCCAGGCAAGCCATGTTTCTGGTTGTCTTCTATCTGTTTGGGAGAACAATGTTCCAGCTTTATGGGAGGCAGCAGTGCGGGGAATGGCCGGTTCATCATGAAACTGTTGTGAAAGAATGGGTTGAACTTGAATGGAAATGGAGGGGGAAACAATGGATATTTGTCTTTCTTATGAAACTCCTCAATGTGATTCACCCTTTCCTCCACCAGAGGAGACACATGCTCGGAGACGGGAGAAAATGTCTGACCGTTGACCATCTTATCACTGATGGTCTGTCCATTCTCACTCATCTTCTTCAACAGCAGGTTTTCTATCATACCCGCACCGTGCTTCTTGGGCGTACTGTGAACAGGTTTGTTAGTGGAGTTCTGGTGAGCTTTGGGTGGATATTTGTGCTGAATTGGACTAGGAGATTGTTCGTGTTTCACCTTCATCAAGTCGTGACTCATGAATGGTGGTGATTGTTCTTGTTTTATTTTCATGGCATCATGCGCACTGACTTGTGGAGGTGATGGGTGATCCGACAAGTAGCGACACCTATCACCGAATGTGTGAGTTCTCTCCCCCTGGCTTTCGTCACTGCCAGGGCTGCCGTCACGCTTGTGCATGCTGTAGTCGATGACGTGGCTGCTGTCTCCAGGCGGAGTCTTGTCTAGCTGAGATTGTTTGTGAGATTGAGCTCGACATAGGCTCTGCTCAGAGATGCAGTGGTTCGTGTGCAGCAGAGAATCTGAGAGAGAAACCTGTCTCTCCAGTAACTGATGTTCTGAAATACAAACACATCATGTTAATTTAATACACATTATTCAATACACATCATCTAAAACACAAACACATCATGTTAGTTCATCAGGGATTTAATATACATCACTGAAGACTAGTGATGAAAAATAAATTAAATGGATGGATGGTGTATGGATATACAAATTGATGGTTAGATGGATGCATGGATGGAAGGATGGGTGGATGAATGGATGGATAGAAGGATGGTTGGATGGATTGATGGATGGATGGTTGGTTGGATGGATGGACAAATGGATGGGTAGATGGATGGATGGATGGATGGATGGATGAATGGATGGATGTACAAATGGATGGGTAGATGGATGAAAGGATTGTTGGATAAATGGATGGATGGAAGGATGGATGGATATGGATGGATATTGATGGATGAATGGATGGATGTACAAATGGATGGGTAGATGGATGCATGGATTGAAGGATTGTTGGATGGATGGATGGATGCATGGATAGATTTAGTTTGGTGGGTGAGTAGGTTGATTTGATGGAAGGTAGGTAAGCAGGTAGTAGGAAGGAAAGGAAGATAAAGGTAGGAAGGATAGATGGATACACAAATGGATGTATGGACAGTCGGATGTGTGGATATACTTATGGATGTGTAGGTGGATGGGGTACGCTGGGGTAATTTGTTTTTATTTCTTAATTACAAATTTTGAAATGAAACTGCCTTCTTAACAACACCATTTTATAAATAAAAACACTTTCAGAAAGTGTCACACTATTAAAAGAAAACCTATATCTTCTGAAACACTTCTATTCTAGTGAAGTGTTTTGACAAACAATCTATTATAAAACAGGACTAGATAGTGCCAAGCATTGTCCAGCGTATCTCACTGATATCACGGCACTTGCTTCGTGGGGTATCAAGGTGAGACTCCTGCCCAGCGACACCCACTTCCTGCCCACCACCCCGGAGCTTGATGGACTACAACTGACATGTATATCTGTGTATTATCACAACACATTGACGTGGACACACAATCATACACACGCTGGCCATCAAAATAACTCTACTTGATTCTGATGACAAATTTACAACTCACAAAATCTACATCCATAATCAGCTGGTGATTTGCTGCTTAAACTGAGAGATACAGCAGCTAATAAATCAACAGCATATGCCGGCCATATGTACAACGTACACAGTGGGAGTTACCTATATTAGCCACAATACTGGGCTGCCTTCAGCCTACAATACATATCAATATGTAATAATATGCAAATAAAAAAATAATTAGAATTTTCGGCCACTTGACCTTCTTCTAAGAAAAAGTACAAGTTTATTTTATTTAACAACGCTACTAGAGCACATTGATTTTTATCTTATCAGCAGCTATTGGATGTCATTCATAAGTATGGTCATTTTGACAAATTTTAGAGGAAACCTGCTGCTGCCACATAGGCTACTCTTTTTGATAAGCAGCAAGGGATCTTTTATATGCACTTTT
>JAUTWP010169260.1:0-10368 GCA_033042655.1 Cyathermia naticoides | reverse complement strand
TTTTGTTATTCTGAGAAATCAGCATTTAAAGATTGCATCGATAATACTATCTTCAAAAAAATACCTTTTGGAATTTGTAATATCTAATAGAATATTCTCGTGAGCTTAGATAATTTAACACAAGACAGAATACTATCCAAGAGTCATATTAATGCATTTAATTTTGACAAAAAGTGGAGTTAGCATCTTCTGACTAATAGGTCGTTATATTGTTGTGATTTATTTATGATACCTGGTGATTATATTCAGATTATATTCAGATATGTTATTTTTTATACACAGTAAATGCACTTAACTTATTCTTGGCAACAAACGTAGGGCTAGAAATTGCCGGTTGCCAAGTCGCCAAATGCGCCTAAAGGCTCGTATGAACGACTGTAATAGAAAATAACAACTAGACATTTACTAGTAGTTGGACAAAATAAAGTACTTGAGTATGTAAATATCTATCTATATATATATATATATATATGTACACGGGAAATACTGACCACTGTGCATTTCAATACAGCCAGAATACGATATCTGATATAGTTTATACAATCATCTTCTAATTAATATCCAAATTTGTATATATACATATTATATTAATATAAATTGATATTAATTAAAACACCATAGGCGGATCTAGGGGGCATACTGGTAATTTATTCCGAGGAACCCATGTTTTAGAGCTCCCTAAATTCAATACGAAAAATTTAACTTAGGGATTAGGTCCCGCAGTACATTTATTTTCATAGGCGCCTCAAATATTCTTAAGATAAATACTTCTTTGGACTGTCGTGTATGGGTAAAACGAATTTGAATTCAATAATTTTGCTTGACGTTTCAGGCGCCTGGAAAACTTCGTATGAAGGCGACGTGGTCTGTGGGGAAGGGGGTGTTGAAGCGAGGGCTGCTCAAGGTCTACTCCTTGGATCACCTCAAGTCCTGGGCTCAAGAGATCGTCATCCTGGGCATGATGAGGAAAACCCAGAACGCAAGTCTGCTGCAGTGTCTCTGGACCAACAACAACAACCCATACTACGACACTATGATGTTAATCACGGGAGAAATTGTCACCAGCGATTCCAGGTTCGTAAAAGTAAAGTTTGTTTTATTTAACGACGTCACTACATTGATTTTTATCGTATCATAGGTTAATGGACGTCATTCATATGGTCATTTTTACACATTTTTAGAGGAAACTCGTTGCCGCCACATAGGCTACTCTTTTCGATAAGCATCAAGGGATCTTTTATATGTACTTTCCCACATACTGGACTGCACATACCAAGGTATTTGATGAACTAGTTATGGACCACTGTTTGGAACGGAATCCACGTTCATAAGCAGGAACAAATAATTTAGTTTTACTCTTATTATTCAAAATCTATAACCAATTTAATACAGCATACTAGTATATAAATTTTCATCAAAATATAACAGGAAAACAGTCAATTAATGGCTATAAAGAACAATTATTATGCTGTTTTGTTGTTTATAACGTCCATCAAAAATTGCCAACAGTACGTGCAGATTTTGTAATTCCTCTAATGAGCTACTATTATTTGACTACTGGCTTTTTTGCATCACTTGAGTGAAACATTCTAAACTTATATATAAACCTGCGTGCACCTGCTTTATTTACAGGCATGTCTTGTGATACAATTATATCATTATAGGATTAGATAGTACCTAATATACTTCCCTGCAAAAGTTTAGACTCGCTTAAAATGAGAAACAAAGGACCCATTTAGTTCAAAATGGTGAAATTTGGATTGTGAGTAGGCGTCTGCTATAACAGCCTAGCTCTGTATGTAGATGTTAAACGACATGACCTGGCCTGATTGTGAGTCTAAACGAAGTATATTATATGGTTATGCAATACTATGGTTATACGTGGACTGCACGTTCTGGTTCCAGACTGATCTGCATGGAGTGGACAAGCAGTGGAAATCTGCGCGAGTTCCTCACTGAGATAGACATTCCGCTTCCAGAGCCGTGTCAGAAGACCATCATCCACGACATTGCTGAAGGTTTGGCGTGTCTGCACGAACAGAACATCCTTCACCACAACCTCACGTCTGCTTGCATTTATCTCAAAGGTTCACTCGAGGTAAATACTTTTAAATCTCAATCCACCACTCCTAATATCTTTACTGATCGTTGATTTTATTGCATGAGCATATATTAGACATACACATGCATACACACACATGAACATACGAACACGCGTTCATGAACACAGACATTTGTACATACATACACGCAACACATACATAAATGAACACGTACATACACACATACACATAATTATACACACATACACTCACATGCATGAACACATGAATACACACATACATGTACACACATACACACACATACACACACATACACACATTCACACACATACACACTCAGATACTAAGTATACACACACACTTGACTCCAACACCTTTCAAAATTCCATTATTCTTAGATCTTGATATACATTTTCAATTCCTCAATGGTTTTCAAAATTCCTGGATCTGCCAGTGAATCTATCTTCTTTGAACATTTTTCAGTAGTGGCAACATTCTTTTCAAAGTTAGAATTTTAAGATAAATTATTAGACATCCTACCTGTATCTAACTGATACATGTTGTTCTTTTGTTTTCTGTTAACGACGCCACAAGAATGCACTGATTTATAAGGTTATTTGCCATCAATAAACCATTGTTGAAATCATCATTAGTTTGTAAAATTGCTCTATGTATATTACTTTTATTTCAATGCCACTAACATGATAAGAGGAATTAAACTGAAGGGAAACCCATTTAAATATCAGTTAAATATGTGATTTGCATTCAATACTCAATACAATATTAATCTAATAGATAGAATTACTGTATTTGTTTTCTAGGTATATTTTAAAAACGCATATAACAATAATAATACTCTTCTACTACAGCGTTTGGTACTGAGAGCTTCTGTTGGAGATTTTGAGGACGCTCAGATCTACGGTTCTCTTCAGAGCGGCGTCATGTCAAGTGTTGTTAAGAAGAACCAGTTCTTTCTGCCAGATATCAGAGCATTTGCTCTGGTGACACTAGAAATCATTGGACTCGTGTGTGACAAAAGGTTGGAATATATTCATTTTCATGGCCATTGTAACAACACGGTCAGCGATGACAAAACAAAACTTCAGGATATGTTTTGTACAGAGACGCCAAGAAATGGTTATGGTTATCCTGAGTCAGGTTCTGAGAACAGTGTGGATGATATTCCGTACTTCGGAGCATCAGTGAATGTAAAGAGTGGGGCATCAGTAAAAAGTGGAACAATAAGAAATGTAAAAAGTGAAACATTCGTAAATGTAAAAAGTCAACCAACGAGTGAATTAAACAGGACTTCAAGTCAAGAAACATTGTTAAACCCTACTGTTTCAAAAAGTGAAATTCCTAATACGTTTGTGTATCAAAATAAAAATGGTGAAATTGCATCCGCTCCAAAATGGATTAATCCCGTTTCAAATCTGCAGTTTTCCAGACCTGGTGGAATGGGTCCTAGAACGAGTCACATGCCACACAAAAAACGAAGAGCACCTGATATTCCACAGCAAATACCAGAATCGCCCCCAATACACGACGATCAATACCCACAACAATACAGTGACTACCCTAAGACTGGTTTTCAATATGAAGAAGATAGAGCAGGCTATGACATAGCAACTTCAGGTCATGTACACAAATCGTACAACTTTCCCCAACAATCTATATTTAAAGGAACAACACTGGGAGATCATGATTATGAAGAAATTGAAGATATAGCTGAAGAAATAGAAAGAAGCTATACACAAATGGGAGCACAAAGAAGAGGTGTTAAAAACACAACGCCTTCAAGTGATGACCATTATGCCGTTCCAGTTGAAGTAGCTGAATATGGTGCAAAAGTACAAATGTTCGATGTTAAACCAATACATAAAAGTGTTTCGGAAGATCAGCGCACCATGTATGGTGCATCTGGGTTTAATAGACACATTAATAATTACGGGGGTCATGATAGAAGGAACTTTTCACCTTCTGCTTTGTTAGTAAAATCACAAGAAGAGATTTTGCCTGGCATGGCAGATGATACGCAAACATCAGGACCAAGTTTAAAGGAATTGTGGCTCGCAAGAGAAGCAAAACGAAAACAGTATCTTATCGAGTGTTATGACGAAAGAATGAAGCCAATGCTTAGAGATATGTTTATTGCAAAAGGGGGAAACATTGTAAAAGGAGGTCGCCCTGTCTACGGTAGACAGTCTGATACTATTGGTAAAACACAAACAATGTCAAATAAAGCATCTGCTCAGATGGTACCTACATATAGACAACGTTACGAGTCGACAGTACCTAATAATGATCATGACAATCAGCCAGTGAGGCCACATACTGCAGCACCTTCATCGACCAATGTGACTCGTCACACTGCTAATACTTCCACAAAAAACACTCTAGCCCGTCCAGCAACTGCTTACAGACCACACACTGCACAAGGTTCAGGTCCCAAGAAAACAAAAGCAAGAAACGTGCTTACACGTCAACTACAACGACCATCTACTGCTGTCAACAGGGATAGAGGAAAATCAGCTAATGATGTAGAGAGGAAGTACGCATCACTTAAACCATCAACTAATGCCACCCATGAAACTGATACTAACGTCCCTTCACCCAAGGAGGAACTCAGTGTACCTAGTCAGCAAGCCCATCCATCAGACAAGAATGTCCAACAAGCTGAAAATAACATAGGGAAATTTTCTAGTTTCAGCAGCAATGACAGTTTCAGTAGCTATTTCCACAACAATCCTCGCAAACAGCAAAGTACGTCCCTAACGAGTGGAGAACTAACCTCATTATCTTCACAAGCTTATTCCTCAGACCATCAAGCCAATCATGACGGGTATGTTACAGAACACGAGCAACAGTATGATATTCCTGTGCATAGAATTAAAGTACATCCTAAAAAAGATGGAAAAATCGACAGTGGTTTTGATAGTGGATCTGTGAAGAGTGAAGATGCATCACTAGAGGAGTTGGAGATTGATGATCATACGTGCTCGTGTCCAACTGATGAAGAATGCAGCTGTCAGTATTCTGTGTCCCCAACTGCAGGAATGCACACGCAGGCCATATATCCACAATCAAGCAATGATGATTCATTTTCGTCTTGCGATTTGCAAGCACAGCATGCTCACAAAGGGAACTTCCTACATAATGGGGAAAGTGACATAATAGGCCCTGATCAACAATATCCGTCTGGTAGGTTGGGGAGCAATACGACAAAAGTGATTCACAATAGTGTAAATATTAGACCTGTACGAAAAACTCGTTCTAAAGAGAGGATTCAGTGGAAACGAAACATGAAGCGGTACAACGAGCTAGTAACTTGTGGAGTTCCGCTCCGAGTTTCGGTTGTTTCAGCGTCAGAACATTCTGAGACTGACACGGTTATGGAGTCGACTGCTGAGATCATCGAAGAAGAGGAGGAGAACGAGGAGGAGGAATGGGATTCAGACGACGAGGTTCTATTCCAGGGTCTTGAGGCTCAGGTATCTTTTATTAACAGTGACACGGACACTTCAAAATCTCACTCTGAACGAAACTATTCTCAAAGGAATATCACTAAAAGATCTCAGGAGTATGATAGACCTACGAGCTGTAGTTCCAACCATATGCAACCAAAACGAAAAAAATCAAATGCAGACGTTTTAGAAGAAATAATACGAGAACTTCCTGACGAGATAACAGGAGAATCATCAGCAGATGAAACACACGCAATTCTAGGTACAAACAGAGACCAATTAATGTCAAAGAAAAATGAATCAGAAAAACGTTTCGACCAAGACCTTCGTAGGAATGAAAACCCTTATTCAAATTATCCCCTCGCGGATGCCGAGATGGCTATTGATAAAATGTTTACACAACAAAACAATTCAAACGATGGTGATATTCCTTCGTTGAGAGACTCAATTTTTGGGTTGGATGAAAAGGCAATCCAGCAGTTGAGAACTTTGTCTGAAGAACAAGCTGTTTCTATACATGCACCTATAGTGAATGTCCCACTTCTTAAAGGAATGAGTGCGGATCATGTGAAATATTGTCAAGACTTGTCATCTAAGATTTCAATTCTAAACTTTGAGGAATTGTTGCCAGCCAGGACTATCAATTTTGAAGCAATGAAATCGAAGCTTCAGTATGTTGGGAAATTTGGTACCATCGGTAATCAGGTAATTATTAGTATTTTAGTATAGCTTGCATCACATCTACTAAATAAATAAAAAGTAATAGAATGTATTGGGTATAAATAACTTAAGAGAGCAATTAGCCACTGTTATTAAAATATTTTAGAACAGTTTATCGCTATTTTGGGGGTTTTTTCAGTGGATCTAAAGCAAATATTATCAGACCCTGTTTAAAAACATTGTCTTGTGAAGGAAAATATAATTTAGCTGTTCCAAATTCCATCATAATATGTGTATCTCAATGATTTATGATTGCTATAAATGTTTTGCATATAATGCTGTTTGCATGGTATATCCGTTTTGGGGTTACCCTTACACTTCACCTAATGATCATTAGATGCATCAATATATAAATGCTGCTATTAACATTGTTTATTACGTCTTTCAGCTGTTGGACACAGCACAGGCTTGTTGGCTTAGCGAATCCCCACCTTCATCAGCAGATATAGTGTTCAGACTGACAGACACTATAGCAGAGACAGAACTGTGAACAATTCATTGACTACTGTATGTTATATTCAGACTCATTGACAGCATTGTTCACACTGAACATTGGATTACCGAGATACCATTACAAAGACAGAGCTGTGAACAAGTCAATAACTATGTTAAATTCAAACCCATTGATATCAATGCAAACATTCAATATTGGATTAGACTCAATGATACAAAGGCAGAACTGTGAACAAGTTAATAACTATGTTAAATTCAAATTACTGATATCAATGTAAACGTTCAATATTGGATAAGACTCAATGATACCATATAAAGACAGAACTGTGAACCTTGGATTAACTAAGTTATATTCAGACTAACATACACAGGACACTGGACTACTAAGAGACAGAATACTCTGAACAGTGAACATGGCGATAATTAAGTTATATTCAGACTAACAGACACGGTGGATTACTGAGATAGAAAGACAGAATACTCTGAACGGTGAACATGATAATAATTAAGTTATATTCAGACTAACAGACACGGTGGATTACTGAGATAGAAAGACAGAATACTCTGAACAGTGAACATGATAATAATTAAGTTATATTCAGACTCGCGAATGTCACTGGAAGAATTAAACAATTGGTCACCATTCTAAAACCAGAACTGTTAACATGACAACAAAAAGATTATATGCATACTCATGGATATCGTTTAACTTAGTGATGTAAATTAAAACATCATTGTTAAGATTGAAAAGTTGATAACTTTCAACATGGCCAATAACTAAGCTATATTCAGACGTATCGATATCAAACCATAGACTGAACAAAGGATCAAACTGAAACACAATTACGAAAGTCAATAGTTGATCATTAATGGATAATATTACAAAGACATAATTGTGAATATAGTCATCAACTAAGTTATGTTCAGACTCATGGACACGACTGCAAATATTGAACAGTGGATCACGTATACCATTACAACACTTGAAAAGAGAATCAAACGCAGAAGCATGTACCATTGCAAATATTAAACTTGAAAATGATTACAATATGCATCAACCCAAAGGATATGAGTGTACAATTGGAACGGAGGATCATACTTATAAACAGCATTGAAAAGATTAAATACTGGGTGTAATAAGTACATTAAAAGGACTGAAATAATGCAGCTCAAAATCAATGCAACTGGTTATTGTTCAGAATGGCAAGTACCATTGTTAAAAGTGAATATTGGTTATTGATTATCAACTGGCTTGTGTACATATTGACTGATATCTGGGTCAGGAGAGTTAATTACACAGACGTGTTTGTATAATAATAATACCTGCATATCAGAATAGCATTTTAGAAAACCAACTAGCGTGCGTTTGTGTGCATATTTATATAACTAACATAATATAATCATGGTTAACAGCATTTTAATGGACAAATATGTTATTTTACAAGAGATAACCACTGACAGATGGCAAGAGTATGAAATTTAAGAGTGCAGGCCTTGCGGCTTTGCTTATATTTGTACATTCACTGGATTCAATTTTATGAAAATTTTGTATTCATATACACGTCACCCTCTTCCATTCATGGTGTGTGTTCTACACGTTATATATGTACGCGTATACATGTTTATACGTAGGTGTATGGATATATATAATAGTATGTATATGATATTGTATACATTTAAATGTGTATGTGCATTTGTATTGCATGTATATGTATATCGTATGTACATACATATGTATATTTGTAAAAAGCTAGAGAATAGCCCTGGTGATAAGCAAACATTTAACATACTATTATGCATAAGCATCGTCTATTTGCTTATACCTTTGAAATCAGGGTCATTAGTTTTACATGCCTGTATCAAATTATTGCTTAAACAAGTCTGTCATGGACACAGAGCCTCTGACTTCCCCTGTTGTTCTGTCACTAAAAGGAAGGCGAAATGTGATACTGATTTTGTTTCTCTATATATGCCTACGCAAAAGTTAGTTTCCACCCTTATTTTACCATTCAAAAAATCCATAAAAAATTATTGAGAATGAACAGTAATGTATGTAACAATAACTAGAAAAGTAAAGTTTGTTTTATTTAACGAAGCCACTAGAGCACATTGATTTTTATCTTATCATGACTATTGGACGTCAAACATATGGTAATTTTGACACATTTCTTTTGAGGAAATCCGCTATCGCCACATAGGCTACTCTTTCCAATAAACAGCAACGGGTCTTTTATATGCACTTTCCCACATACAGGACAGCACATACCATGCCTTTAATGAATAAAAAGGACCACTGGATGGAACTGAAAATAGCCTAAACTGCAAATGAGTCCACTGTGAAGGATCACCACAGTATTCAAGCATGTGAGGCATGATATTGATTTTGGTTGTTTGTATATACTAGTATACACGTATGTTAATGTTAGTCTCTACACTTATGGTACTATTCACAAAATGATCAAGACTTAACAGTAATGTGTGTACAAACTAAGAACGTTTGAATGTGTATGCCATACAGGTGCGTTTAACCCACATCATCTGATGCCATGAAAATATGCATAGTGTTCACGTTTTGGACGAGTATACGTTTATAGAATATATAATGATCTGTGATATTTATATATATACACATGTATATGCAAATCTCATATTGAATATAATACGCATTTAACATTTTATTATTGCATGTACTAGTATTGTCTCATTGTATTGCTTATGTAACATACAGACGTGTTAACTACATAAGTATTAGAATCAGGACAATTGCACACACACATACATACACACACACGTTCGAGGTCGCGAGCGCGCACACACATACACACAAATACATACACAGATACATACACACACACACACACACACACACACACACACACACACACACACACACACACACCCGCCTCAGTAAGATTTACATTTTAGGAAATAATTATTTTAAGTGACATAAACTAAAATATAGACTTGAAAGATTAATCTTGTTATTTTATTCCACTTGAAAAGTTATTTTCTACAATTAAAATCTAAGTGACGTGGGGTGGGGTAATTGTCCGTGATGTAGTTGTTCTTGATCCCTCAGCCGTTAGTACTAGTTCATCAAGAGCAATCAGTATTGGTTTAAGTTTATCTTTCAGTGGACATCTATTCAATGTCAAACTATTTTTTAAAAACGTATTGTTTTTGATGAAATAGGTCCGGCAAAGTAATTGTAACAACCGTCCATTTTAAATGTTATATTATTGATTTCTTTACCTTTGTTTTGAAACGTATTAAATTATGTTATAGACATTACATGTGTTTTATGTTTTGTGTGAGAAACACATCATTTTATCAAGTTACTGGTTGTCAACATATCAGCTTCCTGAATCATTTGTCTAAGACATATATGTTAATATTAGTAGAAGAGAGGAAAACCGCTACTGTCACATGGTTGGTTGGTTATTGTCGTGCTTACGTCCAATTAAGGTTCAAGCATGCTGTCACGGGCACACAGCTTAGCTTCCTGAGCTGTCTGTCCAGGGCATATATTAAAGGTATTAGAACCGTATTTACAGGTATTAACTGATGCGTCAAAACACATAAAATAATATGTGTTGGCTACATCGGTTATTCACTTACCGATCTGGAAATTTGCGTGGTCAAACTATAACACGTAAGTGTGATAATCG
>JAUTWP010169249.1:0-10368 GCA_033042655.1 Cyathermia naticoides | reverse complement strand
AAAGAGATCCGACTCTATGAACATTTTTAAATTGCTGTTAAAGTGTTAAAAATTTATATTCTTGGTTTTAAATGTATTTTTTGGCATGCTTTTCATGCTACATTTTTATTATTTTTAATATCGTGTCATTAAATTGATAAGTGTTTAATCATTGTAAGTGGGTGAAAGATTCTCGCGGCGACCTTAAATTAAATATTCACTCACTCTCTCACTACAATGTTAGCTAAACCCTGGACATGTTGTTGTTTTGCAGACTGTTCGTGTGTGGGTTGTGGCCACTAAAGAGTGCAAGGCTGAGCTGCGAGAACACAAGCATGTAGTGGAGTGCATTGCCTGGGCACCGGATTCCGCCCAGCCAGCCATCTCTGAGGCAGCAGAGACTGGAGTGAGTTCTTCATGTATTTTAAAGAACAACATGACTTGTATTATACTAGGAGTTTGTGTTAATTTTTTATATATTTTAAATGACAACATGACTTGTATTATAATAGGAGTTATTGTGTAATTTTTTTTTATATTTTAAAGATCAACATGACTTGTATTATACTAGGAGTTATTGTGTTATTTTTTTTTATATTTTAAAGGTCAACATGACTTGTATTATACTAGGAGTTATTTTGTTAATTTTTTTATATATTTTAAAGGTCAACATGACTTGTATTATACTAGGAGTTATTGTGTTAATTTAAAAAAAAAAATTGTTTTATTTTTAACTGCTGTTGCATCCAGTTTAATCGATAAGAGACATGCACGTGATCTCAATCGAGAAGCGGGTTGCTTCTGTCAGCCTTTGCCCAAACAGCACACTTTTCTCGTGACCTAAATATAGTAAGACTGCTTGTTGCTTCAGAAAAATGGAGCGCATCAAACAAATGCACAAGATATATTCTAAATGGATAAATATTTTTAAAAACCCAGACATTGCCACTTTAACAAGATGTAATGTATCAGTTTCTTTCAGGACTTTAAAATGTTAATTTTTATTTTCTTAATCCATTTTAAATTTCTCTTTCGCTTGCACAGGGTGTAAAACAAAAACGAATTGGACCCTTCCTGATATCTGGCTCCCGGGACAAGATAATAAAAATGTGGGATATCAGTGTTGGAATCTGTCTGTTCTCGCTGGTAATGAACTTTCTATGAATATTTTTAGTGTTATTAGCCACTCAAGTAAGTAACACAGGTGGTCTCTCTAGATAGGTGCGTGTTTAATACGTCAGTTTGAAATGTTTTTGATAATTGAGGGCCGGTGATATTTTAAGACTGATGCCTGCTTGATAAAAGTTAATTATACAATTTTAAATTATTTAAATAGATGGCTTCTTATGATATGTCATTGCTTAATACAGGTCAATTTGTATTATATTATGGGTCATCTCAAAACACCAATGTCCAACCACAGATGAAATTAGTTTCATCTGGCCTCAGACCCTCTACCCCCTCACCCCTTCCCTTTCAGATGGAACTTGGCATTATATCAATATTGTAGATCATGAAATTAATGCATCCCTAAATTACTGAAAGTGACGGTGGGCAGACAAAAATGTGACCTGAAATTACTCTGAGTGGCCTTCCTTCAAAGTGTTACTTTTCATAATAGCAAATGTCTGTGTATCTTTCAGTGTCTTCAGTGAGATTAAGTAATTCACTGACATATCTGTGTATACATTGTTTAACATGTTTAAAAACAAAGAGTGGTCGACGTAGGAATTAGCGTGTTAAAAATTATACATGAGTGGCATGGTGGATGATGTCAGCTTTTGACTTCGTGGACTTTATTGGTTAAGTACTTTTGGTTCAGCTCCACAACTGGTTCAACAAAGACTGTGGTATGTGCTGTCCTGTCTATGGGGAAAGTGTATATAAAAGATCCCTTGCTGCTTATCGAAAAGAGTAGCCTATGTGGTGGCAGCGGATTTCCTCTAAAATGTGTCAAAATGACCATATGAATGACGTCCAATAGCCGCTGATAAGATACAAAAAATTGATGTGCTCCAGTGGCGTCGTTAAATAAAACAAAACTTTACTTTTTACTTTTGTTTCAGGAGGGACATGACAACTGGGTTCATGGACTTGTAAATCACAATTTTAAGCAGGTTTTATCGGTTATGTATTTTCGTTTCAGGAGGGACATGACAACTGGGTTCGTGGACTTGTAGTGCATCCTGGTGGCAAGTTCATCCTGAGTGCGTCTGATGACAAGACATTGCGCGTCTGGGATATCAAAAACAAGAGAAACCACAAGACCCTTGATGCTCATTCTCACTTTGTAACTTCCTTAGGTAAATTCACTCTAAACCGTGTTTGTATGTTTTATACGATTGGGTACACTGGTGAACTTGATGGAGGAGATAATCTGAGATTTTTTTCCGCCATTGCCCTCTTTTGTTTTTTGAGACTAGATAAAATGCTGTTTTGTGTAAGGTCTTCTTTAAAATCATCAAAGTGAAGTAAAAAAAATTGCTTTGTTTTCTTGTTACTACAGTAAAACCTCTAAACCGGACACCCACACGACCAAATATAATGTCCAGTTTTTGGTTTTTAAATGAAACACATTGGGACCAAGTTGTATATCCGGTTTTGACAGGATTCCAGTTTAGTATGGGTCTGGTTTATACAATTATTTTTTAAATATGAACCAAGAAACATATTTGGCAATTTTATTTCAACCAACAATTTTCGGTTTAAAAGAAAACATTTGTAAATGAAGTATCAATGTCTTTGTCACTCAGGTTTACATTTGTCATGTTGTTTTTGTTAAAGTGGCAGTGTCTGGTTTAAAAAAACTATTTAACCATTTAGAATATATCTTGTACGTTTGTGTGATGGGCTCCACGCTCCATTCTTCTGATGCAACGATCTCACTGTGCTATATTTAGATCATGTGAATAGTGCTACAACATAGCGATGGTGGACAGGTGACGACCCGCCACATAGATTAATATGTATTTCGCGTGATCTAATTACGATACACCAAATTGTTGCGTCAGATGAATGGAGCGTGGAGCGCATCAAACGAACGTACAAGATATATTTTAAATGGTAAAGTATTAAAAAAAAAGACACTGCCACTTCAAAATTGTATTACAATACTTTTTTTTGTTATTGCAGACATGCACAAGAGTGCCCCCTATGTGATAACTGGAAGTGTTGACCAAACAGTAAAGGTGTGGGAGTGCCGTTAACGACAGTTGTTAGTTAGTTGTGGAACTGGAAGAACTTATCTGAATGCAGGTCACAGAGAGCAAATGGGCATTACGTCATACGTACACATTCTAGATATTGGTTTTATGTGATTGTAATCTTAATACAGAGCATCACGTCAATGTTTGTCATATAATATCAAACAAACTGCTTATGAAATCCAAATAGAGAATCTTTTATCATAAAATAATATTTCTCTAGTTTCGCATTTGATTTTATCAACGAATTGCAGTTTACTTTTCATTACTGTTTGCATTTATTTCAAACAAATAAAACTGGAAGTTTCTTTTCGTTAAAGATTGCAATCTGAAAGTTAGTTGTATAGAAAAGTGACCTATGTCTAGAATTGTGTATTGTAATGATTGGTTATTACCCATGTTTAAAACTGTGTTCTAAACGACACAGCTGGAAATGTGTTTGCTACGAGTTGTCTACCTAGCCAGATTACACTCTGTGAAACTGCTTTGCTTGTGTGATAATTGTGCTTTGCAAACGAGAGAGAAAAAACTATGGCACGTTTACCCTGCACCGGTCACACTGCCAGAAAACCATGTTAGAGCAGTGTGTCGAATGCTGAACACGTTGTACTTGTGTGTCCCCATGTGTAAACATGTAGTTTCTGCTTATCAGCATTTTAATCCTCGCTCTTCAAGGATGCTGCATTCTACGTAACTGTGTTAGAATACCTCAAAGTAGATTGGACGTAAAAAAAATATTTGGTTCGTATTCATACCGTAAAAAGAAATATTTTCGTGCACTAATATTTCGCGATCGCTACCTCTAACAAGACAATTTGTGGGGAAAATGTTCACTTTACGCCAAGGGGATAATATTGCTAAATCACTTACCGCACCATTCCAGGGTATGGTATAGCGTATGTCATTGACTTACGGTACTATGTTGATAGTCACTTACTGCAGAATAATGTATCTACATACTGGTATTACCATATATATCGAGCATGTCGCACACTGGGATGGCATGTTTTTGCGAACGGTCTACAGTATTCTTTTGTTTTTTAGTTTTCAAATAAAGGGAACTATTTATACGGGGAATTAAGTTCCCAAGAAGATATTTCTTTTTACGGTAGATATTCTCTGTGGCTGATCAACAAGTCTTTATTTCTAATATTACTCTTCATAAGATAAGACGTCACTTGGTTAGTATTCATAATATTCTGTATGCTTGACTAAAGTTCGAGTATCATGTTATATAGATAAGATGCTCTATTGATGTAGCTATATTCCAATGAATGTTATAGGTAATTTAGCAAGAATCACTCATCAGAACGATACTTCATGCTTCATTGTGATTATGGTTATGCTGTGCTTTAGTACAAATTAGACGAGTATGTTGAAAAAGATTTATTCCTATATTAACCATGAATTGATACTTCATGCTTCATTGTCATTATGGTTATGCTGTCCTTTAGTACAAATTAGACGAGTATGTTGAAAAAGATTTATTCCTATATTAACCATGAATTGTGTGAAGGCTTTAACTTAGTTCTCTGATTAAATGGTTTTAACATCTATGTGCAAATGTGAATGAATATCAGACATTGTGGATTTAACAGATAATGCATTGTTTCAGTTATTTCAAATTCAGTTTTCCTTTAATTGTTTTAGTTTTTGTAATTTTAGTTTAAATTAAAAAAAAAAATTAAATTAGTTTTTAGTTTAAATTTTGTGATTTTTTTTTTAATGCATTTTTGTAATTTTAGTTTAAATTTAAAAAAATATATTGAAATGCCCTTTTTGATTTTGTGATTTTTTTTCAATGCAATGTTAGTTAAATGTAAAAACAAACTTAAATTTCAAATGCAATTATAGTTTAAATTATTTTCAAAAATATGTATGTGGCTGAATTTTGTTTGAAATGTGTACAATACTCATTATTGAACCTCAGCATACTAACTTGGTGTGGCATGATAAACAGATGACGTCCTCTGTCATTCTATTCAATACAGTACATCTATTGAATACAGTGACATGGTCATGTTTAGCAAAATGAAGAACGAAAGTCTTGTATGTTCACTGTGAATTATATATAAACATCTATTTTTTTGCATGTGTGTGTATACTGCTATATATTTGCAAATCAAATGTAGTTAGCATCACTGCATATTCAGTCCCATCAACTCATAGTTGGATTTTATACTCTTAATCTGGTTATTTCATTTGCATATTAACTTTGAATAATTCCAGGGCTTGAACCTACAAATTTATAACCCACTGCAGTTTTAAAAATATTTGGCCATGGGTGAAAGATTCAGTGACGGCAATTTTGATTCAACATAAGGCAATTTGTGTTGAAACCACCATTAATTTTGAGCCTTGAAAGCTAATGAAAAAAATTGACAGCAATTTTGATTCAACCTAAGGCAATTTATACAAAACAATTGGCAATTGCCGCTATTTATTTCGAGCCCTGACTGCTAATTGAAAAAAAACTTTGTAAATCAGTTGGTTTAGTAAAACAGGAATCATGTTTTGCCTGTTTCTATGACGTCCAATAGCCGCTGATGAGATAAAAATCAGTATGCTCTAGTGGCGTCGTTAAATAAAACAAACTTTACTTTTGCCTGTTTCTACAGTGCCTCGTTTGTAACAGGCTGACAGAACCAGTCATCTTAATGGTGACCTCTTCAGAGTAAATCTGCAATGAAAACAATTTTCTCATTCAACTACGAAAGCTTTGTGTTGTATGCTGCACTACACCTATTTTGTTTTGTCACTGCACATGTATTACTGAAAGAAAATCAAACATGTTTGTCCTTTTGAAAGTGACATGGCAAAACAAATGCTACTTTTGTGGCAGTGGGCAAGCACTGAATATTGTTGCCTTTGATATGAATTAAGTTTTAGTGTTTAGTTTGGTTTCTCAGAAATTGTAAGTCGAATTTCTGTTATACACTATTAACGATTTAAAAACTGATTTGCATTTCCATCAAGGAACTGAATTCCTATCTAGAAGAATATAATTACTGCATTAAATGTTAACAGACAATGAGCATGATGCTGCACAAACTACCATATGATGAGTTACTTTGTGAAGAATTGTTGTTTAAAATGTTTGAGAATTTCAATAAGATTCAGTTGTTACATGGAGATATCATTGAAGTCTATAGAGAGCCAATACCCCATTCATCCCTGTAGCAGGATTCCTCTAAAACTGTCACAATGACCATATACTTTACATTCAGTAGATAATTAAACACAATCTATGTGCTCTAGTGACATCAAATAGCCGCTGATAAGATAAAAATGTGCTCTAGTGACATCAAATAATTGATGATAAGATAAAAATCAATGTGCTCTAGTGACATCAAATAATCGATGATGAGATAAAAATCAATGTGCTCTAGTGACATCAAATAATTGATGATAAGATAAAAATCAATGTGCTCTAGTGACATCAAATAATCAATGATGAGATAAAAATCAATGTGCTCTAGTGACATCAAATAATCACTGATGTCCTGTTCCAGTGATCTGTACACAGCGAGAACCTTCATCTTGCGATGTCATCACAACATAATTGATTTCCATCAGCTACAGTGATTGTATGTGAACTTTCGAGAAACTCTGGTTTCAACAGACCATCTACAATTGTTTGCATGCTGCTGGCTCACACTCCTATTGACCCCTTGTGTGTATCTCTCGGATTCAACGTGGATATGGTGTTACTAGTTTTTGCAGTTTATTTGCATTGACCTATTAGTGCATACATGTCATCTGATCTTCTAGATGAAGGTCAGATACAATCTGGTGTGGGGTTTTTTAACAGATACTGCCAGCACATGTGGTCCAATTCCATCCATCTAGCCTAGCAAAATAGGTTTCTAGAGATTATCATGTCAGGATAGATTTCTACAGAATATCTTCTGGCAGTATAGATTTCTATGGATTATCTCCAAATTGGATAAACCAATTTCATCCCAAATTGTCATGTAATTTTTTTTTATGAAACTAAAGCCTAGCTTGTGTAGCTATAATATTGATAAATTAGATTACTGTGAATGTAAAATCCAATCAAGCGATTGCATAGCTGCAAGTCTTACATGCACACAGAACGTGTTGGTGCAGAAATAAAGGTCTTTTTAACAAACCAGGTTAATTACAAAACAAACGACTGTATTGGTTAATTACAAAGTTTGATGTTCTAGGTTTGCATTTGTACTGTTGTTTTTTTAGTTCATGTTCTTACGAGGACTGTTGTTGATGTTGTAAATGTGTACATACGTATAGGTTACCTCTTGTCTCAGATGGTTTTGTTGTACATACACCATTGTTAACTTGCTGAGACCTTTGCTTTGTAATTTATTTGAGGTTTAGTGCTGTCCTTGAATTGTATATATATTGATTAGAAGTACTAGATGAACTCTTCAATTATAACCACTTAGTTGCCTTTTTTTCAAAAGTTAGCTGTTCTGTAATTATGTTAGTGCATTTCGTTTAGAAATTTGCAAATAATTCCAATTTAGATTGAGGAAAATGTCTCCCTTAAATTTAATTTAGATTTTTTTTTTTATTGTTTGTTTCCTTTATTTTCGTTTTGTTAGGCCTATTTTTGTTATTTTTTGCTGTAGCTAAATGTTGTGTGTTTAAATTTGCAATAATTGCCAAAGTGTCTTTCGTTGCACACCTTTTTGTTAGTTACATGACAACAAAGTTATAAAAATATCAGCAGTTATTTTGTGAACTCATTTCCAAAAGAACTTGTCATATTTTTATACTTTTTTTTTTTTTTTTTTTTTGTAACTGACAAGATTTTGTAAGGATGTTACTAACATGAAAGTATACAAAAGATAAATATGTGATGACTAATGTATAAGCTCGATACACGTACGTCACATTAAAAACAACACACGAGCTGTCATGGTGACAAAATTAGTCAAGTCAAAAGATTTAACATCTACATTCAGAACAAACTGTTATAGCAGACGCCTGTCTTAGGCTCCAGTTATGACCTCGAT
Organism: Cyathermia naticoides; assembly: GCA_033042655.1. Taxonomy (NCBI): domain Eukaryota; kingdom Metazoa; phylum Mollusca; class Gastropoda; order Neomphalida; family Neomphalidae; genus Cyathermia; species Cyathermia naticoides. Next base: position 2,186 of record JAUTWP010169249.1, on the reverse strand, counting down.
TACCTGTGGTCCAAGACTGGTTGACGATTAAATACCTTTGTCAACTTGTCATTTTGTTGTGATTTTCAACTTGCTGGTATGTTGAAATATCCTACAGGTTTGTATGTCCTCACCCAGAGCTACTAGATGTGTAGCTGGCATTCTAGCTAATGTGCTAGTGACCTACCAAATATAATTATTTGCAGCATTATGTAATAAGAAACTGATATTTTTTAGCTGTATGTTTTTGTTCAATTAGAAGTGTTGATATGTGGTGAGATTTTTATCACTAGAACTACCAAGATATGAGGTGATAGTCTGCTGGACTACCAAGATAGTAATAGTCCACTGGACTATTGGAGAACATTGACCTTGCTATCACATTGTGTATAGTGATAGTCCACTGGACTATCGGAGAACAGTAACCTTACTATCACATTGTGTATAGTAATAGAGTAACCTGCTATCACATTGTGTATAGTAATAGAGTAACCTTGCTATCACATTGTGTATAGTAATAGAGTAACCTTGCTATCACATTGTGATACACTTACCGTATTGCAAGGTATTCAGTTATTTTTGTGTTTCAATCTGTAAATCAAATTTAGTTTGGTTGGTAGCTGAAAGTTAATTGCTTGTTTTACAAAATGCTGTCTAAATAATCTTCATTGGAGAAATATTTATTCTTTTATTTACTAGTATTTGAAAATAATGAGAGCAGTTTATCCAAAATTATAATCATGTTAAGATATTATTAGCCTTCTGAAAATTTAAAATAATAGATTTTCATACACCAATAGTTACATGCACAATGTATTTGCTGCTGCTGAAACGTGAATCAGGTCATGTCATGTTGTTTAACGTCTACATTTAGAGCCAGGCTGTAATAGCAGTCTCCTCTCCCGGGCGCCATTTATGGTTCAAGCCATCCACTGCATCCGGGACTCAAATGAATCAGAATGTATTGCAGAATGTAGAGAAAACTTGGTGAATTGGAAAAGAGTGTCAAAGTACTGATTTTTTTTATTGAAGGAAAACAGCACAGCAGAAATTGTAAAATAAGGAATTAAGTTGAGTTGCCTTTAGAGGATTGAAAAATATATTGCATGTACAGAAATGTAGTGCTGACAATACGTTTGCTTCTTTAATAATCAAAATTCTTTGGATATTGTTATTTTTATAGCAGGGACAACATTCTTTCATCTGTTATACTCCATTGCTTGGCGTGGGAATCCTGATGTCGAGCAAGACCGGATCATTCAGAGAAGTCTCAGTTAAAGGGTTGTTCACAGTTGTCTACATTTATAGATTAACACAGTACACGGGTGTCGCAAATGAGTGAAAGATTCTCGCAGTGACGTTAAACTAAATATTCACTCACTCCGTGCAAGGGTGGAGGTTCAAGTATTGTGTATTTTTCATTCAAATGTTAAAAGTTAAATGTTTTGTTTTGACATATGGGAAAGTGCATATAAAAGATCCCTTGCAGCTTATCGAAAAGAGTGGCCTATGTGGCAGCAGCAGATTTTCTCTAAAATGTGTCAAAATTACCACATGAATGATGTCCAATAGCCACTGATAAGATAAAAATTTATGTGCTCTAGTGGCGTCATTAAACAAAACAAAGTTTACTTTGTTCTGACATTCCCTTAAGAGAATAGAAAGTTAATGTTGCCATCCTGGTTAGGGTGTCTGACATTGTCGCACACTGCCCAGGAGGTGCATTCTTGAACACTTGTAATGGATGTAAGCAAGTTAATAATTTTTCCAATCCAGTCCAATGTTTAATACTGAAACTTATTTTTACTACTGAAAATAATAAAATGTTAAAGTGCTAATTTAGGAGGGTGTTTGAAAATTAGTACTGTTTACTAATATTAAAATCGTGACAGTTGTGAATGACCTGAAGCTGAAGTGTTATTTATATTTTGTAATTTGTACCGAGAATATGGAACGTACAAAGGAACTGACCCTTATTTCATACATTCAGTTAAAACCTTTTTGTTTTCTTAAAATATGTGAGCGGGATGTAACTCAGTCGGTAGCGTGCCCACATTTGAAGAGGTCGCTCGTTGGATCGATCCTTCTCAGTGGACCCACCTGCAGTTTGGTCTATTTTCCATTCCAACGAGTGGTCCACAACTGGTTCATCAAAGGCCGTGGTATGTGCTGTTCTGTCTGTGGAAAAGTGCATATAAAAGATCCCT
>JAUTWP010169238.1:0-10373 GCA_033042655.1 Cyathermia naticoides | reverse complement strand
AACTACAGTTTTAATAAATTCAGTGTCTGTTTTCTATAGTTTATTATCTTTTACCACTGAAAAATACAAGAAAAACTACAGTTTTAATAAATTCAGTGTCTGTTTTCTATAGTTTATTATCTTTTACCACTGAAAAATACAAGAAAAACTGCAGTTTTAATAAATTCAGTGTCTGTTTTCTATAGTTTATTATCTTTTATCACTGAAAAATACAAGAATAACTACAGTTTTAATAAATTCGTGCGTCTTTTATATCAAATAATATCGACCATTTCGAAAATCCAATACTCAAATCGTGACGGCTCAGAAGCCATGATTGATCTAACTTGACGGTCCAAAGGTCACTGGAGAAGCGACATGCACGTGATCTAAATCTGAGAGCGACCCGCTTCTGTCGGCCATTGCCCAGAGCACGCTTTTCTCGTGATCTAAATAGAGTACGACTGATCGTTGCTTCAGAAATATGGAGCGCGTTGCGCATCAAACAAACGTACAAGACATATTCCAAATGGTTAAATATTAAAAAAACCACTCAGACATTGCCATTTTAAATGAGGCAAAAACACTTAATCGCCGAGCGAAGCTAGTAAAAAAATGGGATAGGGGTCTGGGGGTCACCCAAAGCCCCCAGAAGCCTTTAAATTCGTTCAGTGGATGTCGTTTCTATGGGAATAACGATTTATATTATATATTTTTAAAATAAAATATTTGTATTAAAAATATATCGTCAATTTCGATATAATGAGACCGGGGCATTAATATTCATGGACTGTCCCTTATTACGTTTCACTGGCACACACTGGACACAATTGACACTGTGAAATCATGGATATCTTTGTTGACCCGTTTTCTTATTCATATCTTTGAGTAGTAATTGTCAAGCAATAGATAAAGTGTTTTATATCAGGCAACACAAGGCGTATGCTTATGACATCGTGCAAACTAGTGTTTACACGGGTCAATAACAGATAAAAAGCCTTTCAAACCTCATGACCAATAAACCTATTTAAAGAATAACTATCAACGTATAGACACGAAGTTGTGAAAAGGAAAAGAAAGGAATGGTTGTTTAAAGACATCCCAGCAATTGTTTAATTATTATGTGTGACACATGGTATTTTCATTACATTATTTTCAGAAGAATCCTATGCGCCACATAAGCTATTATTTTCAATAAGCTTTTTACTAGATGCTTTTCATATACATACTTCCTCATAGACAGGACGTACATATCATGTCCTTTGATGAACCAACCTCACGTAAAATAGTCCAATTGGTCATTCGGGAGGGATTGAGGATCGATCCTTCTCAGTGGACACCTCTGCGATTTGGGCTATTGTTCGTTCCAACATGTGGTCCACAACGGGTTCATGCCGTGCTATATGCTGTCCTGTCTGTGGGAAAGTGCATAATATATAAAAGACCTCTTGCTGCTTATCAAAAAGAGTAGCCTATGTGGCGGTGGCGTGTTTCCTCTAAAAATGTGTTAAAAATGACAATATGTTTGACGTCCATGCCGATGATAAGATAAAATCAGTGTGCTCAAGTGGCGTCGTTAAATAAAACAAATTATTAATATAATTTTGGAAGAGATTGATACGAACGTCTTCCAAACATTCGGCAAACAGCACATGATAAGGATGGAGTGCTGTAGTTTGGGCTATTTTCAGTTCTAACCAGTGGTCCACAACTGGTTCACCAAAGGCCGTGGTATGTACGTACTGTTCTATGGAAAAGTGCATATAAAAGATCCCTTGCTGCTTATCGAAATGAGTAGCTTATGTGGCGGGAGCGGGTTTCCTTCTAAAAGTGTTTCAAAATGACCATATGAATGACGTCCAATAACCGATGATAAGATAAAATCAATGTGTTCCAGTGGCATCGTTAAACAAAACAAACTTTACTTTTTTAGAAAGGCTCAATAATTTCCAAGCAGTTCTAGTAGTATCAGGAAATAGAAGACATATATATGTACACATACATGCAATACATACATGCATGCATGCACCCGCTTACGCACAGACACACACACAGACACACACAGACAGATACACACATATGCACACATTCAAATACACACACATACACATACAAATGTATACAGTTTTCTATCTTATTGTCATTGTTTGTTTTATTGTTTCTGAAAGAAAGAAAAAACTATTTTATCATTTTAAAGATTTAAATAAGACTGATAAGACAAGGCTGTTTGTTATCTGTTGTGATTTTATGGACCGACTTTGTGGATTCTTGTGAGAAAAATTGTGGAATATTGGCAGCTTCCGTGCATTAAATAGCAGATTGAAAAACTAAGTTATCAGTTATTTTCTCGTTGGTTTGTGAGATGATGCTGTGTTTACGTACTATGTTACACTATCATACAACTCAAGCTGTGTTGTTTGGTATTTCAGATTACATAGTTGCATGGTTTTATTATTTAATTCACTTTATAATATCTGAAGATTTTTTTTATATATGTTATGAGAATAGTTCAAGATATTTAATACACAATGAGTTTTGAATGTTTTCACCTAAAGCTTTACCGGTAACCACGTCCATTTTCCACAACTGGTATGTGCTGTACTGTCTTTGGAAAGTGCTTATAAAACACCCTTGTTGCTTATTGGAAAAAGTAGCCTATATGCCGGCAGCAGGTTTCCTATAAAGAAATGTATCAGAATGAACATGTTTTACACCCAATAGCCGATAAGAAAAGAAAAATCATTGTTCTCTAGTAGTTCAAGGGTGTAATGAATAATTCTAAAAACAGTTATTGTACTAGATGTTCATGAAAGATGAACTTATCTTATTGCACTGGTGGCACCATTATCAGTATAGTCCTTAGCAATCAAATAGTATTATTTTGTGTTTCTATCTTCAGTTTCTTCTGAACACTTTCTTTAACCTTAATTTATGTTTTCTTTAACTTTTCTTTAGTAATTTTTTTTAGTTACTTCTTAGGAACTTATGTACTACAATATTTATGATTGGATTTAACTAAGCTAAAACCAACATGACCTAACTGGGTTTGTTGACACTGCATGCACTACATGGGATACATCAGTTAATATGCATGTGCACGCTTGATGAATGTTATTCACACATTTGTAAAGACATAGAACAAGAATTTTAAGCTGCAGTTAACTGTGACATTTACTACATGTATGCAGGTCACTGAGGTCGGCCATCTTTATTCAGGTTTCGGTGAAGATGATAATCCGCAAGTGAAATTACGATCATTATCTCACAATATGTTCATCTCAACCGGGAAACTCAATACGTCGGTTACCGAGTTGTATTATAGTTACGTCAAATAAATCATCTTCAGACATTGAATACCTTGCTGGGGTGTTGGGTTATGTTTTCAGCTATAATAACAGACATCCATTTAAAATCCTGTAGTGCATTATTGTGACATTTAAACAGCAAGTCATCATGTTTAAAAAAAAATCTTTGATGACAGCTATGTTAAGACTAGCATGTCAAGTTATAAAAACTGTCCATTATAGTCATACTTTGATATTGAACAAACAAGTTATTAAAGTATACTCTACTTTGACATTTTTATTAGTATCGCATTACATAATATATAAAACATTTTTTTACTTTGACATATTTATAAAAAGTTAATTTGTTTTATTTAGTGATGCCACTAGAGTACATTGATCATCAAACTTATGGTAATTTTGACATATTTTTATATGAAACCCGCTGCTGCTGCTGCATAGCCTACTCTTTCATATCACATTACATAATATATAAAAAAAAATTACTGTGACATTAATAAGTAAGATAACAACTTAGAAATACTCCTTGTTTGTGATATTTAATCTTTCAAGTAGTTTGATGTGTAAACCCACACAGTTTATTATCCAGTGAAAAACAACTGATAGAAAAGTTTGTTTTGTTTAACGACGCCAGTGGAGCACATTTTTATCATATCAGAGGCTATTGGACGTCATTCATATGGCCATTTCACATATTTCTTTTAGAAGAAACCCGCTGCTGCCACATTTGCTACTCTTTTTTGATAAGCAGCAAGGGTTCTTTTATAGGCACTTTCCTATAGACACCACACTACATACCACGGCTTTTGATGAACCAGTTGAGCACTGGTTGGAATGGAAAATAACATCTGATAGTAGTTACTATAATACTTCCAGTCCAGTACTGCACTACATTGTGTTTTCTGGATACTCAGTATGCTATAGAAGTGGCATTAACTGAAACAAAACTAACGTTTTTACTAATGAGTGGAAATACAGCCTATTTAAGATATCCTGTCCTGGTAGAGTAATGTCATTGTCAAATGTTGTTCCCAGGACAGACCTGTTTGAACACCTCTCGTGACAGAAGTAAGATAGAAGCAGATCATCTAGCCACTGGTCTGCAAATAGTTTGCTGAATGCTGTGGTTTGTACCATACTAACAGTGGGAAAATATAAAAGATCCCTTCATGATAAAAAGAGTAGTCTATGTGTACATGAAGGTTTCGTCTCTCAGAATAACATTAACTTCTGTCTTTGGCAGACTTGAACTGTAAAATATATATGTATGAAAATAACTTAAAACAAAACAAATAACTCTTCAGCTATAACCAGTAGCATCAGTGTCAAGAATGTGGTTGATGACTTCTCATTCAGATTTTTTTCCAATAATAAAGATTGGTATGTGCTGTCTCTTGTTTGGGAAAGTCCATATAATATTGAAAAAATCTGTGCTTATTAAACAATGTGCTGATGTGTTGTGTTGAAAATAACTTAAAACATATGTTTCTTTCTGTGACTGATAATTGTGAATTTGTTGTAGGTGAAGTGCACTGGACACTTGGTGACCGAGCTGAAACTTGGTGGTTGTAGTGGAAATATTAAACAATGTGTGTTTTTAAACATATGTAAGTAATATTATTTGTTGTTGTAGGTGGTGAAGTGCACTGGACACTTGGTGACAGAGCTGAAACGTGGTGGTTGTAGTGGATATATTAAACAATGTGTGTTGTTAAACATATATTTCTTTCTGTAAGTAATATTATTTGCTGTTGCAGGTGGTGAAGTGCACTGGACACTTGGTGACAGAGCAGAAGCTTGGTGGTTGTGCGTCTGTCGACTCTCGAGACATGTGGCCCTATCTGTTGTCCGTGGGAGAACCGATCCCACACCCTTCCAACATTGAGGCTCCACTGGACAGTCACACGTTTCTCAGCAAACACAACATGGACATGTCCTTCACATACTGTGATGAGAGGTAATTCTTTTACATGCACGCAATTTTTTTTTTGTGCTGGATGTTATTAAACAGCAATTTCAAATTCTTTTATATGAAGTTTAAGGTTTTTAATTTATTTTTATTTTATTTTTTTGTGCTGGGTTGTCAGACACCAAATTCAAATCCTTTTACATGAAGTTCAAATGGTGTTTGTGGTACATATTTTAGGCAAGCTTTCATTCACTCCCATTAAAACAAACTTATTGGAAGATAATGGAAAGAATATTTTTTTAAATTGGGTCATTTCAGTTTGTAATTTTTTTTATCTCTTCCTAAAAAGTTTGAGATTGTACCCAAGATGAGTGGAATGAAATAATAAAAGATAACAAGGTCGTGGGGTATAGGCAAGAGGAGTGATAAACAGTAATAAAGCTAGTCAATCAAATAAAAATTGCATAAAATTTAATTATATCTAAACTTTCATGATTCAGAAAAGAATTGATTGAAATGTGTTTAAAAGTATATTAGAAATATGTCATTCTTGTATTATGCAATTCTAAATGACAAACTTTCTTATCTTAAAAAATGGCAGTTTAATGTATGTATATACAAATCTGTGAGGTTCTGCACTCAGTATTACTGTTGAAACCTCGTGAGTGTATGAATTGTCAGCATATCCTGCCCCGTGTTAGAGGAAATGATGAAAACATGTACAAGGTGAACATAGGGTGTTACATCAGACTTTGTTTGTGTTTCAGAATTGAGGATCTGATTGGTTACAACAGTGAGGACTTGATTGACAAGTCGCTGTACAACTACCATCACGCACTGGACAGCGAGATCGTAGAGAAAGCTTACAAAGATTGTGAGTTGAACACGATTTCATCATTCATTGCTTAGATAGGATTCCAGTTTCGAGTGGTTCCGGTTTAGACAGAGTCTACTGTATATGTTCAGTATAACACAATAAAACATTTGGCTACTGCACTCTTTTTTAACCATTAAAATTACACTTGCCAAAAAAAACAAATCATCAGATAAAACACCATGCGTCTATCCTATCTGAAACTCACTAAATTTAAAATGTCAATGTTATAGATTACTACATGGTCACCCTTATCTGAGGATTTTTTTTAAAACAGACAAAATAACTTTCCAAATCAAACATTATCCATCCGTCCCCATCAAAAAGTATTTATTCAGTAACATCAGAGAAAGATTATAACTGGGTGGGCCATTCATGGAAATATAAAATACATTATAAAGGTTTAAAAAAAATCTTTGTTTAATATGTATATGAAAATCCTTTACTTCTAAAGATGTCCTTATTTTAAATTCTTCAATTGACGATTTAAGGAAAATAGTGTTAAACTAACTTACCATTTCATCCAGGTTCTTCAAAGTCAGAGATCCACTGGGTGCAAGAAGCAAGCATTGTCTGATTACTTGTTATTTTAGCTTCTTGCCCAATTTAAAAGTGAATTTAATGTATTCTTATCTCATCATCATGCCAAAAAAATTCAATTTTGAGAATTGACATTCATCATTCCACATTAACTACTGGTTATCTTTTGTATCTAATTTTGTTTTCTATTCTATAACTGAGATATATCCAACAATTGTGTGAGACAACTTCTTTCCATTGAGCTGTTATTAATAATAATAATAATACATGTAATACAGTAGTAATATTTGTTCAATTGTGTTTGTAGTGTTTGCGAAAGGACAGACAATGACAGGACAGTACCGCTTCCTAGCAAAGAGAGGAGGATATGTGTGGGTGATCACGCAGGGCACGATCATCTACAACAGCCGCACACAGAAACCTCAGTGGGTTGTCTGCGTTCACTACATAATGAGGTATGTATAATCCAAACCTGTCTTAAGTAGCCACATGAGGTAGTAACTGAAATCTCCTCTTAACCCCTTCCGACTATGCAATGAGATATCCTGTTGGAACAAAAAACTCCGTTCCAACTACACAACAGGATATTCGGTTGTATTTTTTCAATTTGTATTAATGCTAAACTTTACTACTCCAAAGAAGTTATAGGTAAAAAATATGTTGTTGATTGGAGTTCTAGAAAGGGGTCAATTCTGAATGGCATTAGTTGTTCCAAACCTCTGCCACAGTTCACCAATAACACTTTAGCTTACATTTAGATGGTGAACCACAGTTCTCTGAATTTGTCCATTGTGTACCCAGCCAATGGCCTTTGTTAGGTCTTGCAAGCTGAGTTGTCGTTGAACCATCTTCAATAAAGTCATGGTGAAACAAAAATGTTCATTCCTTTTATTGCTTAAATTGGCATGCATACAATGAAACTCATGCAAAACACATGCAAAGGGTGCATGAGCTGTCATAATGGGTGTTTCGAGACAGTTTGCCTGTTTAGTTTGACTAAGATTTTGTTTCAAATCCATGAAAAGGAAATTTGGGTTAACTTAAACGGTTTCTAAAAATAAGTGCAATGATTGAATGTCCCATAATAATATGATGTCTATAGTTCAAATGACAACACAAAGGCAGATATTCTAATCCTATCTGGCTTTAAAAAACATATTTAACAAAAATTATCAAAATATTTGTTTGACCTTTAACTTCTTTTGAGTAGTATATATGAATTCCTGGGGCACCTTAGGTACAATGGTTAACAAGTCTGAAAGGGTTAATGCAAGTGGCTGCTTAATAGAGGTTATAGTTTACTAATAATACTAAATTATCTGATTTGGGAGAAAATAAAGGTGACCTTTGCAGATAGGTGATTGCTTGTAATACAAGTGACTGCTTGAGCAGTTTTTACTGTATACACATAATACACAATTTCAAGTAGCAGTCGAACTTCTTTTTGCTAACATTAGTTGAAAATGTGAGCAAATAGAAAGAGTTGGCATGTACATGTATTTGTATTATGCATATCTGACTTTATACTTTATGATCCACTATTTGAACTGTGACATGTATTTTGAATAATTTGAATTCTTCAAAATTAACTATCACTGACCATTTGAATTTCGAGTTATCAAAATGTGTTCCAGTGGCATCGTTAAACAAAACAAACTACTTTACTTTGATATTGATATTGATGCATACATTTTTTTAATAAATTTATTCTTGAATCTAGATTAAAAAAACCTCTCTTTTTTATGTTTTATTAATGTAATGGTTTCTGTATAGAACAGAACCCATAAATATGTCACAAACATCTGTTGATTTTGACACTTGCGTGTAACAGCCACTAATTAAACATTCTTTTCATTCGTGTATGTCTGTTTGATGTACACTTTATGCTTGATATATTGTTAACCATGTATCAAGGCCTCTGGGCATCATGTTTCGTATTCAGCAAATGCTCCATGTTATAGCCCATATGTTACATCAAACTAATAATTAGATCTTTTTTTTTCTCTTTTTTTTTTACTTTTTTTTATCATTACTTGAACAAATATAATTATATTACATATTATAGTAACATTATTTTTCCTTATTAACTATTTGATAGGAATAATAATAACAAAAATTGCAAAAAATAATTTGGTCTCATTACAGTACTGTTGAAGAAAGGGAGATAATACTTTCGGATGTGCAGCTTCCAACTCCCAAAGAATTACTGCCCTTTGATGTGGAGCTCGTCACAGACAAGATATTTGTTCCAAAGACAACAAAAGATATGGAACAAGGATTTTACCTTCCACACGACCTCAAAAACAATGTTACTTGTAAGATTCCTCAGAGTTATACACTTGTTTTGTCATGGCTTATTGAAAATCGTCATTTTTATTATTAGTCATACTATTAGCAGAAGTTTATTAATTTCTAAAATTGTTCAGATATTTTTGTATATTAAGTGCGAGACTTTTACTTAATTTTTTTTTTTTTTCACATGTTAAATATCACTATTTTTGCCCTTTCAAAAAAAAGGTTGATATCTGTCTATCAATTCATCCCTGGTTGATTTTCAGTGAATAACAATTCACTCTAATAAGATAAACACTATTGTCTCGTATCTCATTGAATATTTTATAATTACATGTATTTTAGTATAAGATCATAAATAACAGTTGTTTATTATTTTGTTCAGTGTTGGAAGAACCTGAGGATCTTGATTATTTGGCACCAAATGCCGGCGAGGGATGCGTACCACTGGCATACCCTACTCTGGAACAAGGTGAGATGAAGTTATCTTATAAAACCTGTTATAACTAAATATTCTGCTTGTCAGATTAGCAAATTTTAGATTTTGTAATTATATAAAAAAGTGTTTTTTAAACTAAACATTATTCATCTGCTTTATGTATACATGAAATCTGTCTTAAATATCCACACTAGGTAAGAATAAAAATGTTCTCTTAAAACAGGTGGTTTCTTATTGAAGGTTTTGGGGGGTTTGTGCTTCAATGATTTGTGAGAAAATAAATGTGACCCTTTGATCAAGGCTTAATTTCTACTTAATACTGATGTCTACATGAAGAGGTTAAATTCTATTCACTAATATTTGATGGATACCTGTTTATTAAATGTTTTTATTATATCCTTATTTTCCTACCTCAATTATCGACACATTATTTTTGTTTATAATTAACTGTACTGACTTCTTTTTCTCTTTTTTTGTAGTTCTAATGTTTGGACAAAGCCGAAAGAAGAAGCCAACTTACGAAACAGTGACTCCTCCACCTCAACCAATGAAAGAGGAGCCGGGAACCAGCATCCGTCATGTGTGTCGGGAGAAGGAAATGATTTCCAGCACAGCAACCACGCCAGAACCAGAAACTCCACAGGTAAGCAGGAATTCACTCGTGTCTCACCTCTACAATTCATTTCTGAATTAATTCAGAACCATCTAAGAGTCCAGGACCCTGTAACTCAATGCAAACATAAAACTTACGATGTAACAATATTTATTTTGTATGTGGAGTCTTTATGTTTTTGAGCTATAGGGCCCTAAACTTTTAACAACCGAGTTCATTACTTTAACAACTGTTGAGCTTAGAGTTTTAACAAATGTGCTTAGAATTTTAACAACTTATCTTACACTTTTAACAAATGAGCTTAGAAAGTAAAGTTTGTTTTATTTAACGACGCCACTGGAGCATATTGATTTTTATTACATACGCATTCAATCTTATTATAGTAATAAAGGCCATTCCAAGCCATGCAATAAAAGAATCTT
>JAUTWP010169227.1:0-10373 GCA_033042655.1 Cyathermia naticoides | reverse complement strand
TATATAAAAACATGAACTTTCTGCAAATTATATAAGTTCAAAGTACAGATAAACCAAAGTTTTTCTTAATAAAAAAAATAAAAAAGTAAAATTTGTCTGCCAGACAAAGTTTACTTTTGGATTCTTTTGCAATATTCGGCTAAAGCCGGTGTGGTTTTTTGTTTTTTGTTTCTCGATTATCATACTTACGTGGTAGTTTGACCATGCAAATTTCCAGATCGGTAAGTGAATAACTAATGTAGCCAACAAATATTTTGTTATGTGTTTTGATGCATCAGTTAATACCTGTAAATACGTTCTAATCCCTTTAAGCTACAAACCAATATTTGTCAGAATAAAATTCACACATGATAGACACAAAACAAATTTACCCAAAATTTATTTAATAAAATAATATTCTTTTGTAAAAATATACAATTTATGTGAACTAACACACAACAATTATACAATATGTATTAGCATGACATATACTTATCCAATTTATTTATTAGAATACAATATACAATTTATGTAAATCTGAATAACATAATTATACAATTTATTTACATCACAGATAGAAATGTTATGTCTTAATAATGTTTTTCTATTTTATCTAAATGTTTATTCATCCATTTAAAAGTACATGTAGAATATTAACAATTCAATCATTCATTTTGTTATTACAGTGGCAGATCCTGGGGGTGGGGTGATTAGGGTGGGTAGCTACCCCCTTCCTTCCTGGGAAATTTCTTTTTTTTTTACGTTCACACCAAACCATCTTCACAAGTCGAAGCTACATATACACGTTCTTCCTATTACACCTCGACATTGTTGGAACACTTTCTCGGACATGAACTGGTTCAATTTCATTGGATGCAATGAGATCTTATTGGGCGAATCTCGTCGCTTGTTATCTATTCGATTGGAAATTAAAAAAATTGCAAATCCGGTTGCACTGCACCAAATAACATATTTCCATTTCAAAGTTTGAGGAGCTTTGACAAAATCATAACGGGTAACTGCTACTGCATCTAATATTGGTAATAATAGGTGACAGTTATTATTTGTGAAAATACTATTATCTATGACTTATTAATTTACAAACTTTTATTTAGTCAGCAGTCAGTGGGAATTGATTTGGTATTATGCAACCATAAGTGAGGTGTCATCAAATTAAACATTTTTACCATGTTATTAAAGGAAAAAGTGACACATTAATCCCAAGACCATTAATCCCAAGACCGTTTCAACAGGATATTATATCAACATTTAACAAGCCACGCCCCTTGATGAATGCTCATGAGTTGTGTAGTCATGGCTTGGACAGGAAATATTTCAATAAGATAAATTTCAGGACCTTCCTGGGTCATAGCAACACAGACTGAACAATTTTGCTACACCTTAGTCACAACAATGTCAACAATTTGCTTAGATAATAATTATAATCAACTACTAGTATATGGAGGTTATTCAGTGGCGGTTCCAGAAATTTCATTTAGGGGAGGCGTGCAATGACAAGCCAAAGTGCCACAAACGTTCCCTAAATTATTTACAATGGAAAAAAATTTAAAATTGCGAAATTTAGGGGGAGCATGTGCCGGGTGTGCCCCCTCATGGAACCACACCTGTTATTAAAATGATACGGAAAAACGAAAAAACACTTTCTAGTAAACTACTTATATTTAATTAAATAATACCTGTCTAATAACTCAACATCCTTTATTACTGCAAGACAAATAACATAACATGTGCAAGGTCAAGGTCAAGTTGTTTAACATCTACGTTCAGAGCCAGGTTGTTATAGCAGACGCCTCTCGCATGGTCTCTTTGTTACTGCACCCAGTATAAATGCTATATTAATGTGTTTCACCTCTTATCTTACAACACATTTTTATCAATCTAAAATACAACTTAATAAAGTAAAGTTTTATTTTAACTTTAACGACACCACTGGAGCACATTAATTTTTATCTTATCGTCAGCTATTGAATATCATTCATATGGTAATTTTTACACATTTCTTTTAGAGAAAACCAGCTGCTGCCATATAGGCTACTCTGCGATAAGCAAGGTCAAGTTGTTTAACGTCTACGTTCAGAGCCAGGCTGTTATAGCAGACGCCTCTCGCAAGCACAGTTTATGGTTTTACCCATCTACCGCGTCTGAGCGATAAGCAGCACTGAGAGATCTTTTATAATGCACTTTTCCACAGACAGGAGAGCACATGCCACAGCCTTTGATGAACCAGTTGTGAACCACTGGTTGAAATTGAAAATAGACCACACTGTGACACAGTAGATGGGTCCACTGAGAAGGATCAATTAGACTACAGGCCTCTTCAAAGGTGGGCACACTATCGACTGTGCTACATCCCACTCCCAACTTTTAATAAAGTGCACATGTATTCTGGATTTCATTGGTAGGCTATACATGTTTAATGTTAAGTAAATGAAATTCCAAATACAGCTAGGTGATGTAGCTCCTGTTTTTATTTTTAAACAAATGCATGTTGTAGACACAAAACAAACTTTAATAAAGTGCACATGTATTCTGGATTTCGTTGGTAGGCTATACATGTTTAATGTTAAGTAAATGAAATTCAAAATACAGCTAGGTGATGTAGCTCCTGTTTTTATTTTTAAACAAATGCATGTTGTAGACACAAAACAAACTGGGACAAGACCTAAATGATAAAATATTAAAATAGTCTATAGATTGCAGCTTTAAAATAAAATCACATTTGTGAGAGACTACGGTATTGCTGAAACTTTGCACGTGCAAAACATGCCATCTTTGAGAATACCATGATTTGTATCCCCTAATGTAGTTAGTCTGCTACTAGTGTCCAAAAAGGGGGCGTCAACCATTAACATTATAGCCTACCTATTATAAGTTTAATACCATATATTAACGCATGCATTTTAAACTTCAAATTCAATAGACCTAGAACTTTTAAACATTTACATGTGTGTGTATGCGACACAAATACCATTATTCCTTACTATGCTCTTTAAAATGTATCTCTTGAGAATAACCTAGGGTATAAAACGAAAAGTAGGCCGGACTTGGTAGACTAAGTACTAGTACTAGCGAGTAGCCCACTAGTATATTTGGCCTAGATATATTAAAATTAGAATAAGTGACGATTCGATCATTCATCTTACATACGAATACCATGATTCGCCGATAGAGTTGTGGTCTATTTGTAACAACTGAAGCGAAATATTTACAAAAAAACAGTGTTTCCTGGATGTGATACAAAAAATATCTCATGTCAATTGTCATGACAAACTTACCTCAAGTTAGCAGGCTGGTGTAACTGTAAGTGACCAACACGTCTGCCTACTGCTAGCCACTACCGATGTGCAGTGGTGGATTGGTGAAATCACGTGACCAGCCAAGCCCTTTTGATTTGCATCTAATATCAGTGATAGTGGAGTTACTGTAGTACGAGCAGCCGATAAACGTCACGTGACAAGTCTGGGTAAACCCAAGTATTTTATGTGACAGAAACGCTTATCATAATTAAACGGCCGTTCTTCAAATAGTGATGTAACGCAAACACAGAGCTCTGTCACCGGTGTTTTTTTTACCCACCCAATTTAAACGATACTTCTAATATTTGTCAACAGTGTGAGTGTCAGCACTGGTTCAAATTCAATAACTGATTCGACATTGGCATATAAATTTACAATAAAAAAAAACTAAGAAAAATATTCACCTCTAAAATCGTATCCAATCAATGTTTTTCACTTTACTGACAGTTTACCAACATCACATAATGATGATTTTAACACAGAAAAATAGTCGTAGGCCTATTAAACGGCCGTTCTTGAAATAGAGATATTTGCCGTGACGTCACGAAAAGGCTGTAAATTCTGTGTTAAATCACCCCTTCATATTTTGCTATAATTTTGTATCTAATGTGGTTTTGGCTAAAAAAGCATAATTTCCAAATGTTAGCTCAATTTGGCCAGCGGTTTGGGTGCTATGGCCTACCAAATTTGGCCAAAAATACCAAAATTGGGTGTGACGCCCTATCTTTGAAAGTCCATAAATCAGTGACCACTGGTCCAATATTTATGTGAGTGACATTTCTGAAATGGAAATTGATCAAGGATTCCAAATCTGTCATTATTTGTTATAACTTATATAGAGGTAAGTTAAAGTATGATGACCTTCTGACCCTGACCTTGTAGACCTAGAAATTCAAATTGGCTAAAATTATAGCCTAACATGTTTTCTACGACATAGGCCCTATTACAAAACAAGAGGTGTAAAATTTCTCATTTGTCCACAAAAGCAAATCAAATGAGTTTTTTATGTCATGTGAAGAATATGCAAAAATTGAAAAATTTAGGGAGGGGTGACCCTGCCCCCCTCCTAGATCTGTCACTGGAAAGAACTTATAAAAATCCCTTATTGCTTTTCAGAAAGTAATTGATTTTTATCTTATCATCGGCTAATGGACCTGTCATTCATATGATCTACATGTATATAGTAATTTTTACACATTTTGTTAGTGGAAACCTGCTGCTGCCACATAGGCTACTCTTTCCAATAAGCAGCAAGGGGTCTTTTATATGCACTTTCCCACAGACAGGACAACAACACCACAGCCTTTATTGAACCAGTTGTGGACCAATGGTTGGAAAGGAAAATATCCCAAACTGCAGCTGGGTCCACTGAGAAGGATCGACCTGGTGACTGACCACTTCACCTTCACAAGCGGACACACTACCGATTCAGCTACATCTAACAATGGAAGGATAACAGATAACATAACGGCAGTAGTAATACAGACATATATTTTATTACTATACAGTCAACTATTGTAGAATTATAATTTACATCCCGTTGTATAAAACATGATTCAGTATCCTGTGATAGTAAGTTTCCAAATCCTTCCACCTTACAATGGGAGGTGATTTAAACCACTAGGTAAACATTGGTTTTAGTGGTGTGAAGTAAAGAAAAAATGAACATCAACAATGAACATATTTTCTACTTAAGGTGATCTGTCCGGTGTTTTTGCACCAACATGTATTATATTTTATATCAGTGTCAGTGAAATTCTTTATGATCGAGAATTTTTTAAATTGTAATATATTTCTAAGAGATTTAATACCAAATTTCACTTAAAGTCTATTTATTAAATATTTATAAATGTAAATTTTGATTTTTTAATTTTGTTCACTTTGTAAAACAAACAAATGTGGTGCTAATAAACCGTGACAGATTATCTTTAATATATCCTATAATTAACATCTTATGACTAATATATTTCAAATAAGTCCACATAAAATAAATAACTTGATTCTCATCAGTGGTTGGGGGGTTCTTTGGTGACCGGTGGATTAAAATATTTTATATCTCAATTATAAATTTGCCCTGATGCAGTTTTGTTCATAAAAAGTCAAACTTATATTTTGTTACATTTCAAAATTCATTGCATGGCCCAAACCTTAACCACTCCATTTAATTTGTTTAAAACCTTGAGAATAAGCAGTTTCTCTGAACATTTTAATATAAATGATAAATTAACCTGACAGACTTTAATTTTCAGAAAATATTGAGAATTCAGTTCCCAATATGTTTTAATACAAATTATAAATTACCCTGACACTTTAATTTTCAGAAAATATTGAGAATTCAGTTCCCAATATTTTTTAATACAAATTATAAATTACCCTCACACTTTAATTTTCTGAACACTATTAAGAATTCAGTTTCCTAAAATTTTTTAATATAAATGACCCGTGCAGACATTTTTCACCCAACACGTCCGATAGGAAACAAGGAATTTATTTTATGTGGCCTAATGCTACTTGTATTTTTTCTAGTATTACTGTATACAGTTGTCATATCACAGCCCTCTCGCAAAGCACCTCGATAAAATACAATCCACTTTTCTTTTATGTAGTATTTTCTGTTTATATTAGAAAAAATTAATTCTTAAAAAACAATCTATTTTCTATTTATATTAAAAAAAAATTCATATAAAAAATCTATTTTCTGTTTATATATTAGAGAAAACAATTCATTTAAAAAATCTATTTTCTGTTTATATTACTAAAAGAAATTCTTTAAATTTTTTTAATGATTATTTAGATTAAAAAATTGTGGCACACCATGACATTTTGAAATTATATAAGTTAAAATTATCTTATTTTGATAGATATGTGTCACCTTAATGTGTCTCTTATTACTAATGAAACAATGTAGTGGGAGTATACTCAGCAGTAGAAAATCATTCAAATTTTGTTAGTGAAGACTTCCATCAGAGGCACAACAGTTTAGAAAATAACGGCTTTTATTAAAGTTCTCTTATAAATGAATCTCTAGCACATTCTGTCATGGTGTAGGCTATTTTGCCAACAGCACTGAATTTTGATTGGTGATATGTGAAAACTTAACATTGTTAGAGACATTCATAGCATACTACCCGGTATATTCAAAATGTCACGATGCATCAGTTTTAGACAAAAACATTAGTTGCAAAAAATTATGTAAGATTATTTTGTGTATATTGTAGTGAATTATCCTGCAATAAAAGTCAGATTTCAACAATATTACTCTACAAACATTTTTAATTAAAAATTAATAATAAATATTTTAATTGCTGAATTTGTGTTGAATTTGTTTTTTGTACAAATACCCTTTCATTCAATTAAGCGATTGCATACAAATCAAAAAAATATCCATGTCTTACAAAGATTGCCTACAACAATTACAAATATACATTAGTATACCCAAAATGTAAATATCAGTATCCACAATATACAAATAAGCATTTCTTTCAATATTTACATTAATCTCAAAGTAACAAATATATACAGACAAAAACAAACAATGTACAAAGTTTTTTTCAAAAGATATATCGTAGGCATCATCATTAGACAAAAAATCCTGCTATACAGAACTTCCAAACAAAGATTCCATTCCATGTTACAAAAACTGTAAAAAATAATATACATACAGGTAGAGTGTAGATATGCTCGTTATTACACAGTACACTAAACAATGATCAACATGTATTGCATCTTGTTATAGAGGGTGTCACATACTACATTATACATAAATTAAACCATGCACAATTAATTATATATTTCAGGTCCACCCAAATCATAAAACTGATACACACACGGGTCAATATCAAAATTGGTAACATTTTGTTTCCCGGTTCTAAAATTTGTATAATAAATAAAACACAAAATCAACACTATAATTAATGCTAAATATATATAAATAATGTTAAGGCTACAGTATCTGGAAAACTGTAGTTTTAAATAAATTAGAAAAAGAAGAAAATTTAATTTTATGACTCAGTATTTTATTTTATAATATATATTAAAAATCCATTAATTGTGTTCTAAATCAAGATAAAACATTTTAAAAACAAATCTTTAACAATCTTTATAAATCAAGACATTTGATGTAAAATAACCAACACATGTGACATTTGATACCACTCCCTGCTCAAAGCAAATAAAAAAATGTATTTCAATCACTCCCTGGGGGGGGGAGATGTCATGTTATGCATTATGGACCACCCTCTGCAAAACCTCCTGTGTACGTTCCCGATTAGTGGACCTGAAATACAGTTCCTACGCATGGCATTACTAGTTTATACTTTGTAACCAGAAACAAACTACAAACAGTATGAATATTAATAAAATAAACATTTGCCAATATCCTGTCTTGTTTATCTTACCTCGGAATACTAATAAATAAATAATACAATAAAATAAGTTTAAAACAAAGTATTTTTTTATGGAGCATTAAACCAAAAAATCTTTTTCAGATGTGTTTGTATGAATTATTTTGAGTAGCCTATAGGAATATTGATTTTTTTTTAATTTGTCTTTATTACAGGTTTTGAAATGTATAGAATTTTTTTATAAACTTTTGTGACGTGTTCTGTCAAAAAACTTAAAATATGCTGTCAAGCATAACATACCATAGCTTTAGACACATCAATAATATATTCAATAGAACACACATTAAACCTGAACATAAAATGGAGTAATGGCAGTCTTTTTAAATTTAATTAACATTTTGAATATTCAATTTTTTTAAACAAAAATAAAGCGAAGGTATCATAACAAGTTAATCATAGTATATACTCATTTAATCTGGCATTAAAATCAGATTACAAATTTATCATGAAAAAGCTTGCCACTGCTGGTTAATTTACTAAATGGTAGAATTAAAATTTGAAAAAACTTTGAGCAGGCTGTTTCCATATTGAACCACATATAAACACATTCTGAGCTTGTTAGAATTTTGTTTTAATCTCACACCATGAAAATATACAACTGGTTTTAAAAATGTTGTCAACAAATCTTTTACTGTATATGTATGGTGTGGTTGTTATTTATTGTATTTTAATAATAACAATACATATGCACTGGATTTTGGTGAATTTTTTTTTTAAATAGGATATTTAAAAATTTGATTAAATTAGCAAACAATGATAAAACAATTTAAGTTCTGCACATTTGATTATAGTATTTGATTATAATCTAGATACAATATACATGTATGTGTGGTTATTGGATGGTAATACTCTTGTATAATCTATAATAGGGATAAAGCATCTAAAATAACATAATTATGTACAATATATATGTGTACCTCTTTAGTCTTATGACTCATGTGGGGAAAAAACACTTTAGGGTAAATAAGTTATCCATTAATTATATATAACAATTAGTTCTTTGTAAACAGACATCAGAAATTCAGATGTGAAATAATAGGGATAAAGCAGTTATAATAACATATGTAACACAGATTTAAAATAAAAATGGGCATTTCTGGGGTTTTATATATACATGTACAATAATTGAGCTGTGTGAGGTTATATTGGCAAATAAAATAAAATATTTTGTGACAAACATAATGAAAAGCAGATCTGAATTTGTGCCTGACAACCAGCACTTCAACCAGATATGAAGAGATTATATGCAAAATGCTCCATATCCTTTTTGTCTATTTTGAGTAAATCGCAGTTTCTCTTGAAACCTAATAAAATGAAATCACAGCAAAACAAGTGAAAAAGAATATAGAATCCTAAACTGAAATATGGAGTAAAATTTCAAAAATCAAACTTTATTCAATTTCTTATAAAATACAATGTTTTATACTCGAATGGTGTATGGATCATTTTGCATCTAACCTTTTCATATGTAAATATACCCAGTATAGAAAGATTTCAAAAATAAACCCAAAGGCCATGCTAGTCAATCGCTAAGTTTTCTATGCAGACTAAACATTATTATGGCAAAGATAATTTGCAATGAAGGATCCACCCAGGTGAATGCCAAAAAACTTCAAAAACCTGATCTAAAGTACTGTGAAATGTGGCTAATGTTACAGAAATGTGGCTAATGTTACAGAAATATGGCTAATTTGAACTGAATTAGCCACAGTGGCTGACATTTTTCTTCTAATGCAGCCACTGTAGTGTAAGCCCCAATATTTTAATCGACCGCTTCAAATGCGGAGACGCTACTGACTGAGCTACATCCCGCTCCCTACTGTCCCTAAAACAGGATATACATGGACTTGTGTAAAGAATGTTCTATATATAGTTTACTATGACATTCTTTATAGTGCATTCACGTGTCAATCTATTCACTGTTCTAGTAATGCCCTATTAAAATCATGCCCTATTAGAATATTGATTCCATGTGGAATTCTTCCCTATAATTTATACAACATGCCATACTATAATCTTGGTTAGAACACCCTAATGCAAATCTGGCATAAATATTTATCATACAGCAATTCTGGCTAAAATATGTACCCTAATGCAATTCTGGTTTGATTTACCTATTAGAATCCTGGCTAAAATATACTGGAACAATTCTAAAATACCCTATGGAAATTGGCTACAACAGACCATATTGGAATCCTGTCCAAAAGAACAAATTCTGGTTTAGATTATTTTGTTGAGATCCTGGCTAGAACACTGGCAGTTAGGTTGCAAAAGGCACATACAACACTGAACAGTATACAAAAATATGTTGAGATGAAAGCACGGGCAAGCACATAGATATCACAAAATACATAAAATAGTGACAATATACTTTTATACAGTCCTACTGTGCCAAATGTGAACAGCTACGAGGACACTTTATATCATTTATATAAATAATTCTTATCTGAAAATAATAGTAATAATAATAAGTACAATGTTTAACTATTTATAAACAGATTTATACTGTTTAGAGCTCCCTGCCCATCTACCCCTCAGAAATTGGTATGCTTAAAATGTTGCTTTTGGAGGGTTTCAAATGACATTTTAATGGTTGCTTTAAAGTGGCAATGTCTGTTTTTTTTAAATATTTAACCATTTAGAATATATCTTGTACATTTGTTTGATGCGCAAC
>JAUTWP010169216.1:0-10374 GCA_033042655.1 Cyathermia naticoides | reverse complement strand
TAGTTGTGATTTATGTGTATGGTTGTGATTTATGTGTATAGTTGTGATTTATGTGTATAGTTGTGATTTATGTGTATAGTTGTCATTTATGTGTATAGTTGTCATTTATGTGTATAGTTGTCATTTATGTGTATAGTTGTCATTTATGGATATGATTATATTTAATTCATGTTGTTTCTCAGGGAACCTATTGGCGAGTGTCTACAATATGCTACCAAGCAACCAGCAGGCAATTTGGTTGTTCCAGGAACAAATGGTATGAACATATATCTCTCATGTTGTCTGTCAATGTCCTTGCTTTGGTTCCTGTGTGCTTTCACTGACATCTTTACAAAACCTGTTTTTCTATTGCACTTACCTTTCTACTTATTTTTATAAGTATCTGCATCTAATAAAACCAGGCTTTGTAAATTCAGCCCTAAATGTTTGAAAAGTTATTTTGTGTTTCTACTTAGATCTTGACCTATTTTTTTTTTTTTTCTGTTTTAAAAAATCTTTAAAATTCTTTATAATTAACATATTCATGATATTTTCATATAGAAATGATAAATTAAAGATTACTAATTACAGTGAACTCTGTCTAAATCAGCTTTTTCTGATCAGAATTTTTGTGTAAACTGGCTTGATTTCAAAGTCCTGTCCAGCTCCAAAACTCTGGATGAACTCGTCTAAACCACCATTTCTCATCAGGATTTCTGTTAGTTATATTTATTTTCGTGCTTACATCCAATTAAGGTTCAAGCATGCTGTCATGGGCACACAGACCAGCTTCCTGATCTGTCAGTCCAGGACAGATATTAATGTTAGTAGAAGAGAGGAAACCGCTACTTTTTTCCATAAGCAGCAAGGGATCTTTTATATGCACTTTTCCATAGATAGAACAGCACATACCATGGCCTTTGTTAAACCAGTAATGGAACCACTGGTCGGTGCAAGTGGAAACACCTACCCATTGAGCCTTGCGGATCACTCACTTTGTTGGAGTCGATACCGAGGTTAAAAAAACCATGCCTCGACTGAGAGATTCGATCTCAGTACATACCAGCCTTAATTCCACGGAGACTGGTATAATAAACGCAGTGAATACACAGGACCACGTCTAGTAGAAAGATAATAACAATAGCGCTGCTTTCTGAGATCGTCATAAGAAGTGGACGACGAGTTATTTGTCAGATAAGACTTGTAAATAACAATAACAACAAGTTGAGGATTAATCTGTACTGACGGCTTGTCTGTATCAGCAGAGAAATAAAAAAAAACAGATAATGATCCTGCCATTGAAAGACGAGTAAAAGATTTTTTATCCAAATTAAGTCGTTAAACAGGTTTCCATTATAAATCTTTATGCAGTTACGTCTTTTTATTTTTCAGGTTATCAATCCATTATGAATTTTGGAAGAAAGATAAAAAATATAAAGATAAAAACGTAATTGTATAAAAAAACATTCCATGTTGATTACGTGCAGTAACCGAAGTTAGTTGCATGAAAAAACTTAGTCTTACAAATAAACATTTTAACAAATATATACTTTAAAAAGTTAAATAATTATATTAAATTTTATAAAATAAATATTTATTGTTAACTCAAAATCTCTATTACATGTATACATAAAATAAACAATGTCTTGAAAAAAATATTTTAAAAACAATGGACCTGGTGGATGAAGGAATTTTAAATCCAGATATTGATATCGGAAACCAGATAATAGAATAAAAATAAAATTTGTTTTGATAGACTGTTCCCAAATTATCTGATTCCATCATAAATAACAGGTTTTTTTTAGAAATTAGTCTGATATAAATAATAGATATTTTAATAAATTGAATATTTATGAATCTTTTTAACATGGATTAAAAAAATAATAAATAAAAACAGGTAAAAGTGTTTTTCAAAGTTTGTAACTACGATAAGCGTGCTTCAATATATTTATTATTTGATACAAGCATGCTTAAAAAACTCAGCCCCTGGGCTTGCCTCTTATGTAACATACTTACTACTCTAATGCTAATAGCAACTGATTAATCAATGCGCTGAATGCCGTTAAACAAACATTCTGATTCTACAGGTGTCAGGTAATTACAGGTGCGATAAGCTACCTGTGGTTTTCAGTTGCACTCATCATCTCTCGTTTGTTACAATACGAACTCGACTATTTACGTCTCACACAGTACATCATGCAACATACGTTTGTTAGAAAGATCTAACAACAAGCTAATATGACAGTAAACAAAACACACATAAATATATGTACGTAAAGAAAAGCGCTTTCTCCTAACCACTACCAGGTGGCAACTTTCTCACGGAACCCCAATCGTCTTCTCTCTAGGAACCAATGATAAGAGGGGGCGTGGCGGGATCACGAGGGTGACTGGGAATCAGACATCAGCGTGATAAATACTGCCAAGACTCCGCCCCTTTTTCCAATAAACGAGCTTACCACTTACCGAGCGAAATTTAAATAGCCCACGTGTTTGTCTGAAAACATTTGTAGCGAGACAGCATGTCAGGAACACTTGTTTCTTCCAGCGCACAGTTGCACGATTCTACAGACTTGGAAACTTTACTTTATCAGGTAAGTTCGTTTATGTTTTTTATCATAGTGTAACTGTTAACGTTAGCATTGCTTGCTAGTGTATGAGTATGCAATGCTTTGTAAAAATAAAAGGTTTATTATTCCAATAAGTATATGCACGTAAGAATAAATTCTGTAAATGCTTGTATGTCATTGAAGGAGGCCAACGTAAGGTTAGTTTTCAAGAATCTTGCATTAGATGTTACCAGTAAAATATTATATATTTATTAAAATAAAGAAATGTGTTATTGAAGAATTATATATGTGTACAGCATTTAAAAACGAAAATTATAAATCGTTTGTCATGCTGGTAGCTGTTAGTTATATATATATGTATATAGTTATAACTACTCAATAAATTTCCCAAAACAGCGTGTATTAATTATTATGCATGCTTTATATTACCTGGGAATCAGTGGACGCAACGAATCAATGATTCATAAAGATTTCCTCAATGTGTTTTAAGCCAATGGTAAATTCAAATAAAAAATATAAAACATAATGTGAGGGAAGATTTATGAAAATTTATTTGAGGGTAGACAATTAAATTAGTGTAAAACAAATGGGAATGAAATAACGTGGGTAATCCCAGCTATTGTAAATGGCGCCACGTTTGAAAAAATAAAAACCGTTAGTGGACGTAACATTGATATCCAATCAGCTGTGTTGTGTGATGTTTGAAAATGTGTCGTAATGCATTACATAGTGGAGGAGACGTTCCATTAGGAACAATTGCCGTGTTTGCATTGTCCAGTGCTAGCTATCTGTGACACGTATTGTCAACGTGAGGGACAATGCAGCGTCTAAAAGGTTAAGTCTCCCATGAAAGGATGGTTTTGAGCCGTGGCTCGGTTCCTCACTGCTGGCACACAGTATTGTCTTCATACAATGCATTGTGATTGTATTGTGATTGTCCACTAGGAACACAACAGTGCTAACCGCAAACCTCGCCAGACAGGTTTCACTCGTTTCAAAGCATTCCGTGTTTTATACCACTTCCATTGCCTTTAATTAATGATAAAATAAAATCTTCTTTGAACTTCCAAGCTACAGCAAGTAATAAAGGTATGTTTATTCATATTTTACATTGAGGCAATATTTTATTCAAAATTATTATACCAAGATTAATTTGAATATTCTAAATGGTTACGCACTACGGAGACTAAATTAAATATTAAATAATTCTTGGTGGTGGCGGTGGTGGATAAATTATTTTGAATATGCAATAGATTTAGTTGTGATATTTAAAATTAGACAGATATGAAGAGTTTTTTCTTTTGAAAATGTAAAATTAACAACTGTAGCCACAGACGAAGTTATGAAGGCCTAATAGTCATTTACGTTGGTCGCTGTTTTGGCGCCAATTCGTTCTGCCATGTTAATGTCATAAGCTTATATATATGCTCAAAGCCAATAGGCTTACTGCAATAAATCATTCTACGTTTGTATAATTCAAAACAAGATTTTTGTTGTGGTGCATGTATATTCGTAAGACATTGTAAAACATTTCAACAAATTCGCAATTAATACTAAATTGTAAGATACAGTGATAACAAATTCATAAATTTATAAAATAAATAAACGTTTTGATAATTTAATAAATAAATAAATAGCTGTATGTATCGCCACAACGGTTTCGTATTAGATGATGGCAAACTGTCTTTCTACTAAACACCTCAAATACTTTCCTCTGTTACTGTTACTTTCAGTAATACATTGTACAGTGGATTAAACCGTATTTCTGTGTAAACCAGTAAGATTTCAGAGTCCCGTCCAGCTACTGTAACACTGGATAAAATCTGTCTATATCGGCATTCTGTCTATACCAGCATAATTATTTTGTTGGTACCCACTAGATCTGGTTTAGAACGTCCACTTTATATTCATGTGTATATATGTATATAATCATAATGGATTTAAATGTATGTATGCATAATATATTGTAATGTTGTAAATAGCAGACGTGAGAAGAAAGCCTAGTGGTTATAAAGCTTGTGTCTAATGTTCTTGTGAAGATTTGTATTAATCAGTCATTAAGGCTAATAATACACAATCACCATTAATATAAGGTAAACTAGGTCCAAGAATTTCGTTTAATGTGCTAACATTACAAAAGTGTTCAAGCATGCCCCTACTGGGCACGATATCCGACATGTCGGACGCCATAACTAGGACGGGAAACTAGTGTATTGTATTAAATTTTATATGTATATAAAATATATGTAGTTCTTTTATTAACACAATTATATAGTATATATGCGGTGCTTGTAAGTTTTTACCCAGTCTTTAATTAAATGTATTATTTAAGGATGTAATAGCAATCTATACCAAGTCGTCAAATGCATTTACAATGTTTGTGCTTGTTTTCAGCATTTTCAACGAGCCAACATGGAAACAACACGACGAGATCCACAGTCAGCCATGATGAACATTTTGGCGGGAAAACTCCCAGTGTCGTCTGGTTGTTCCAGAAGCAGCGTGACTCCTGTCAGTTCTACACAGTTTGCTCAACAACGGAAAAGCATCTCTGGATCTAACAGTTTGCTGGCCATGCATGTTCTTTTATCACGGGATAACAGTTCGTTGGAGGCGCAGGTAGTTGACAGAGACTCAAATGGAAATGCTAGTTCTGGTCGCTATAAGACAGAGCTATGCAGACCGTTTGAAGAAAGTGGTCAGTGCAAATACGGAGACAAGTGTCAGTTCGCTCACGGTGCTAAAGAACTGAGAAGTCTTCCACGACATCCTAAATACAAAACTGATCTGTGTCGCACGTATCACACCATTGGATTCTGTCCATATGGACCACGTTGCCATTTTGTTCACAACGAAGAGGAACGACGCCTCAGTCTGATCGCCAACAAGAACCAACAAGCCAGCGTGAACCACCCAGCTCCCATCCAACGTCCTAAATGGTCCAACCTAAAACGTCTGTCGTCTTTGGGATCTTCTCTCGATTCTCCCCAGTCTAGCGATTCTGGAAGCCCCACCCGACTTAGCCCAACGTTCAGTGAGGATATTTTCAGCTCAAGCAGTGTCCCGTATTCCACAGTTAGCAGCAGCAGTGGAAGTTCTAGATCTAGCCCAGACTTCACGTCCTATCCTGCTGGTCATCCTGCTAATGGTCTTGCCTCTCAAAATAGTCTGACGACGCCGTTAAATGTTCAGACACACCTGAACACAGTCGACACGGTGCTGGATCTACTGCGACTACAGCAGCAATTCAACCGCGTGCTCAGCTTCAACGAACAGAACATCAACCAGCAGCAAGTGGTTGACGACAATTTTGTATTCAGGAACATTTACCCTTGTGCATCCTCCTCATCTCCAGAATCTGCCACATCCAACCACGGTTCCACCCACAGTTCCAGCCACAGTTCCAACCAAAGTTCAAACCACAGTTCCAACCACAACACACCAAGCTCCACGTTCAGTCTGAATTGGATCCACTAACAGTGTCCAGCTTTTCCGTTATAGACTGAAAAATTGCAATATGTTACTTTGTGGTGAACAACAGCCGACACAGTTTCTCTAGTGTTACGGTACGACCAAGTGGGACTTCACTTAGCTCTCTAGTGGTACTTAATTAAGGTACGACCAAGTGGGACTTCACTTAGCTCCCTGCTCTAACGTGCTAATGGGACTGTACTGACGACACCGCAGTTCGTCTACATCGCTTCACTAGGTACAAACAAATTAACTGTACTGAGAAGTAGCTAGCCGACTTTCTGCAAAGCGACTCCACTAAAGTATTGCCATCTGGAACTGTGTACTTACTAGCCGCTATTTTATCAACGACGACCTGCACTGACATGCAGGTTTTGTGCTCTCTGCAGTGGCATATCAGGTTCTGTATCTGGACATGTCAGGTTCTGTATCTGGACATGTCAGGTTCTGTATCTGGACATGTCAGGTTCTGTATCTGGACATGTCAGGTTTTGTGTCTGGACATTGATCACAAGGACTAAGTACTCGGACATCTCTCAGGGTGTTATTATGATATTCCTTCCATGGGACCAATCCTGCACGCGCTTGTGCACGTGCATCACGCGTTAACTCCTCCTCTGCTTGGAATCTTATACCAGTGAATCATTTCTTTCCTTACAGATCTATATAGTATATTTTATGTTGTGTGTATTCGCTATTTTCTCTTTTCTGTGATTGATATCATAGTACGGCAGGTTAATATCATTGTGTCTATTTAGACTCACTGTAAAAGTTTACTCACTTAAAATAAAGTACATAAACGACTCCAATACAATGAATTGAAAGGAAAAACAACTTATGTCACGTAAAATGTGTTTGAAAATAACGTGTAAAGATATGCCCCCAGAACTGTAAATATTGACAGTATAAGCATGATCTCAATATACGGTATATAATTATACTAAAGAACCCATTTGGTTAAAAATTGTGAGATTTGAATTGTGAGTAAACTTTTTCAGTGAAGTATATAATTGTTCACTATTTGACAACCTCTCCTGCAGCTATGCGTGTGTTACTAGATAGATTATTTACTGTTATTTTTATATATAGTGTGCGTTTTAAAATATTATTTGTTCAAATCTAAAATATTATAAATGAGCGTCATAGGAATTAATTCCGAATGTCACAACTTTGTAATTTGCATGAAACGTTAGAAAGTTGCTGAACTGATGCATTTCTGATTTTATTATCATATATTCAACAAACTTTCAGACTTACCTGGTTATAATTTATAGCTTTGTGATAGTTTAAATTTATATGTGTATATTCAAGTCAAGTAAAAAAATTTAACGTCTACATTCAGAACAAGCTGTTTTAACAGACGCCTGTCTTGGGAAGCGGTTTCCCTGTCTTGGACAGAAACTCTGGCATTGTCAGAATTTGTGCCCACGACAGGTGTGCTTGAACACTTATGATTAAAACTGTCCAGTCCAGGACGCGGTTATGACATCTCTGCCTTACAGGACAGGAACATCTAAATTTTACTGTTGGTTCAATATGTCGTATTTGTTTTTAGCTTGAAAGATATCATTTGTGTTGCACATAAAAGTTACTCAAAGTTTGTTTGAAATCCAGAAATATTTTATAGACATGTTTATAAAAATATGGGGTTCAAATCAAGTGATATATTAAAAGCAGTTTTGTTTTGTAAAACCATATGGTAATAATGTTATGCTTTAATCTAAACAAAACGAACATTAATTTACGTAATGACAGATACATAGCAGATACATATACATTTGGCGCAACAAACCTTAATCCACTGTATCTAATCCTACTGTTGAACCAACAATAGAATTCTACTCATAAAACAGATGCATGGACATGAAACTCCGGATCGCACCCAGATGCGTTCTGTTGTTTACACACACAGTTTGTGTTCACTACCAGAGTAAAGTTTGTTTTATTTAACGACGCCACTAGAGCACATTGATGGCTTTTTAATCATCGGCTGTTCAACGTCAAATATATGATTATTTTGACACAGCTGTTTACTTCCAGTAAAGCAAGGTAGTTAGGCTGTATTATTACAGGAAAATAGTGATATTCTGTAACAAATATATTATGTTTAACTGGTTACGAAGACGATCAACAGTTTATAACGTATTTAAACTGTGTCTGTGATTTACACAAGCGATTGCATCAACAGAAGTTAGTGATTGAGAATGAAATTCACATATCGTGCAATGTATTAAATTATGTTGATTTCATTGCATCCATATGCCATATTCATTTCAATTAAATACATGCAGATTTCACATGTGGTTTTGAATAAAATAAAATATACTTATAAGGTCTAAAAATTTGTTTCGAGACGCGATCATACGTAAAAAAAGGCCAACAATATTATTATTTCAATTTTCAGTATTTATATTTTGTAAATTGTAAAAACAACTAATAATGATAAATGTCATGCCGACATAGTGTTATTTATTTTAGAATGTTTCCAGAAACATATTGTAGACGTAAATTAATCTTTATTTGGAATGTTAAAAATTAAATAACCTCACTGACAGACCCCACTGTAGGCCAGATTTCGCTTTAGCTAATTTTCCAAGACATTGTCATAGAAACGGGGCTAATTCCAACTACACTGCTAGCTTATTAAATATCAAATGTTCGTTAAATATGCAAATTAGAGAAATTAGCTACTGGCACTGAATGTAAGCTTAGAAACTAAGCAAAGAAAAACAATGAATGCATTTTATATCGCATAACTATGCATTAAATATTAACATAAATTCAATTCATTTATATCAGTGAACTTTACACTTGATACTTTACGTAATAATACATAATTACACAAGGCTGCACATACACTATTAGAGCAGAATATAATAATATGCAGTTCACAAATGTATCGTATAAAGGAAATATTTGCTGTTTTTGATCTGAATATGGCACATGTATATGTTTTACACTTTACTTCCAAACATACAGTATTAGAGCAGAATATAATAATATGCAGTTCACAAATGTATCGTATAGAGGAAATATTTGCTGTTTTTGATCTGAATATGGCACATGTATATGTTTTACACTTTACTTCCCTTTATTTAACTAGAATCAGGGTTAGTTTTATTCTAATATTTTAATTATTATTTAGCCCATTATTTATTTTTGCCTTATTAAACCTAGGTTGGTGGATTAGAAATACAATTATTGTCAATATACTGACATTTGGATTTCATATTTTAGACTGCTCCGTGACAATACAGTTTTAACAAAACACTAAAACATCCTTCTGATTTTATCTTTTATTTTGTTTAAAATTATATTTTTATTATTTTGACTCAGGATGGTTCTCTTTAACGTGAAAATGAAATACGTGTTTTGCAATGCAATTTGAGGCTGGTTATCGTTCATTGATTATTCACAAACATTAAGAGCTCTAAATTAATTTTAAATGTAAGCGACACCGCAGCATATTGTTTAATAAACCACTATTATGTTTCAATAATATGATATTTGAATCTGCAATATGATAATATTGCAGATTATTCATAAACGAGCTTTCAAAATAATTGAAATGTGGTGCGCATGCAACCAAGAAAATATTTGTTGAAGAACAGAATTATCTAAAATTAAATTTATAAACACACGTGTGTTTTGAGTGATATTTTAAATAATACATGTCAGAAATATCAGATTATATTACTGCAATTATTCTTACAATGCGGGCAGACTATGTTACGTGTTTATCTGCACACAGATAACAGTTTGAGTGAGGAAAACGTGTTATTTTCTCTCATATTCACATGCATTGCAGATTAAAACAGATATTATCGCAACTTTCACATGTTTCAAATCCACCGACCTCGTTTATTTGGTATTCAGTCTTTGTAGCTAAATTATTCACCATTTTATTTATTTTCATTTTCAGTAGAAATATTCTTATTTTAATTTATTTGTAGAACCTGTCACACGGGTTACGAACCTTCGTAGAATCAGAGTGCTCAAGATTTTTAACCTCAGTCCATTTTACGTCGTTGAAATCAATTGGTAGTTTATTTTACGTCGTTGAAATCAATTGGTAGTCCATTTTACGTCGTTGAAATCAATTGGTAGTTTATTTCACGTCGTTGAAATCAATTGGTAGTTTATTTCACGTCGTTGAAATCAATTGGTAGTTTATTTTACGTCGATGAAATCAATTGGTAGTTTATTTCACGTCGTTGAAATCAATTGGTAGTTTATTTCACGTCGTTGAAATCAATTGGTAGTTTATTTTACGTCGATGAAATCAATTGGTAGTTTATTTCACGTCGTTGAAATCAATTGGTAGTTTATTTCACGTCGTTGAAATCAATTGGTA
>JAUTWP010169205.1:0-10374 GCA_033042655.1 Cyathermia naticoides | reverse complement strand
GACGTTTGCCATTTTTATTAATTACTTTTTAAGAGTGTTTCGCTAATTAATTTTTCCTATACTTTTAGTATGTTATTGAGGGAGGTCAACTATGTGTGTTACAGCTTTAATCGTTTGTGTTGCAATTTGTTTAACCCCTAAGTGTAGAATGACTGGACTAAATAGCCGATGATAAGATAAAAATCAATGTGCTCCAGTGGCGTCGTTAAATAAAAACAAACTTTAACTTTTTTCTACAGAGAGGATAGTACAAACCATGGCCTTTGATAAAGTAATTATCGACCACTGATCAGAGAAGTTAGAATCGCTCGTGTGTGTATGTTTATATATATATATATCATGTCCACAATAAATGTTTTAATTGTGGTTACAATACGCCGGTGCTTTATAATAGAAATAGGGCTATATCACCTTTTTGTGGTTCACTCTTACTCCCTCTTCAGTGGACCCGTAAAACAAAACATTAAACAATGGCCTAAAAGAAGGAAATGGTTGGCGCCAAGAAGACGAACTGGGTGTGGATTTGCATATTTTAGAAGATAAACAGCAACACTAGCAATTATACGACAGATAATCGTGAATTCGTGGGTTTACGAAATAGCGCAATGTGCGGTC
This sequence comes from Cyathermia naticoides, assembly GCA_033042655.1. NCBI lineage: Eukaryota > Metazoa > Mollusca > Gastropoda > Neomphalida > Neomphalidae > Cyathermia > Cyathermia naticoides. The sequence goes on along the minus strand of JAUTWP010169205.1, from coordinate 9,759 downwards.
AAACCATGTCTGCACCGGAAGGCCGCGTTGCATGTATGCCATTGTCGTTATTCGCTAGTGGAACCCCATCTGAATCTGCACGAATGGTTCTTTGTCAAAGTTCAATAGGTTCACAAATAAATCAGACAGTCTAAAGTAAAGTAAAGTTTGTTCTATTTAACGACGCCACTGGAACACATTGATTTTTATCTTATCAGACGTCATATATATGGTCATGTATTCAGAGGAAACCCGCTGCCGCCACATATGCTACTCTTTTCGATAAGCAGCAAGGGATCTTTTATATGTACGTCTCCATAGACAGGACAGCACATACCACGGCATTTGTTGAACCAGTTGTGGAGCACTGGATGGAACGGAAAATAGCCCAAACTGCAGATGGGTCCACTGAGAAGGATCAATCCCAAGACCGACCGCTTCAAAGGCGGACATGCTACCATCTGAGCTACATCCCGCTCCGAAAGACAGTCTAAAAGATGCCACCAATGTCTTCCATATAGATATGAGCAACAGTTTTGAGAATATACTGAAGTTTGATGCGCTGCAGCAGATTTGCAAGACAAAACTGTTTTCAAAAATCCACAAAAACATTGGACACCAGAGCGCTGTATTTTCACCAGTTATGTTTAAAGCCTGATTTTCTATCATGAAAACACATCAAAAGGCACGTAACTGCCCACGAATAGGCTAATAAATGATCACTCTATACAGTAATTCAACATGCATCATAAAAATACCTAGAAAAAAATACCTTGGAAAATTGCATAACATTCATTATGCGTCTTGACTATGATGTAATGAACGTTCAACTCGAATAAAACCTCACTAAGGTTGCTTAAATTTTTTATAACATGGACATTGTCAGGTATGTAAAAAAAAACGATAATGTTGAAGGAACATATATTTTACGACAACAGGTGTTTGGATTTTTACGAACGTTCGATATTAGTGTCAGAATCCGTCCTGAAAACCCCCAGATAGGAAATGTTCCTAATTCTTCGAGATTTAAACGCCAAAATAACAGTTAAAAATATTTAAATCTCAGTCGAGGTTGGAGTAACCTACACACTTCCAACTTATTGAACGACTGTAATTTACACGAAAACACTCCTGATTTGAAGAAGTTATAGAAGTATAGATTGTCATATAAGGACTTAACTTCAATAGACAATATTTAATACGAACGTTGAATAAATAGCATATTGTTTGGTCATGCAGCTTAAACGACGAGGACGACCGTGCACCGCAAAGAACTGCAAAGAACCCAGCATAATGCGATTGTCTTGAATCAGTCTGTCCATCACATTGCAATAAATCTCAGTCTGGTGTTTATATAAGTGATTAGCGGAGATACGGAAGGCATGCACACTGTCATATTAATTCAAACTACTTAGAACGTAGGTGGTATAAGCGGTGGGTGGCTAGTACTATTGGTTTTAAATGTTTGAAGTTTTGCCAGATTAATAAGGGGTTGTTCAAAACCTTCAACATTTGTTATTGGCAAACAGCGTACGCGAGATAGGGTGATGGTGCGCCTCAGATTGATGCACGAATATAATCATTAACATGTCATATGATGTTAACAAATTAGTTATATTTATTTTTATGCTTACATCCAATTAAAGTTTAAGCACGCTGTCACGGGCACACAGCTAAAATTTTAACAAAACTGTTTCATTTCAATATACTAGGAGTCATTGTTCCAATAATGTTCAAAATAGTAGCTGTTGGCGGACCGATCCCCACTCGCCCTTTTAATTAATAACCTGGTTTGTTCGTGTTACAGCTTTTCGTTTTATCTACAATTAACTATCTCAAATCGTAATGAAGATTTATGACAACTGGCATTGTAACAATTAATGGGAATATTAATTTTTATTATTTTTAGTAGTAGTGGTGGTGGTGGTGGTGATAGTGGTAGTGGTAGTAGTATAATTGTTATTATTGTTATTATTGTTATTATTGTTATTATTATTATTATCATTTTGCAATGTGGTGATATAATCAAATGTATATGAATGTAATGTTCTTGAATGACAATACGGTCATACGATAGTGTTGAGATAGAGTTGAACAATGTATGCTGGTATCTGCGTGTGTGTTCTGCAATCAGTGTAGACCAACCGTCATCGTAACACAGCAAGGTGGCTAATGAGAACAAATAAAAATTCACTCCAAAAATACATCACCTTCATACGTTAAAGAGATAAAGACACCCCGCATAGACAACGCTCTCTGTAAGCGAATTTATTTTAAATTTACACCTCAGGCCCGTAGCCACGATTCTTAAAGAGGGGTATGTTGTTGTTTTAAAAAGGAAATGGAAAATTAATAATTTTTATAAGTTTAATAGTGTGAAAATATTGCTGTTAGGAAAGGATCATATTATTAAAGTGGCAATGTCTGTTTTTTTTAAAAATATTTAACCATTCAAAATATATCTTGTACGTTTGTTTGATGCGAAACGCGCTCCATATTTCTGAAGCAACGATCAGTCGTACTATATTTAGATCACGAGAAAAGCGTGCTCTTTGGGAAATGGCCGACAGAAGCGGGTCGCTCCTACATTTAGATCACGTGATGAGATCACGTGCATTCTCTTCTCCAGTAAACATAGCACCACGTGACCTTTGGACCGTCAGGTTAGATCAATCATGGCTTCTGAGCCGTCACGATTTGAGTATTGGATTTTCGTAATTATGTTATACAAAGGGAAAGGATATCCTTACTATTCACAAAAATTTGGTAGCGTCAAAGTTGTTGTAGTTATTCATGACCATATAAGTGTTTCTTTGTGACATTATTTTAAAACACTCCTTGAAGTGTATAGCATGAGTAATCTTTTTAATCATGTTCAATAAAGCAGCAATTTATCTTTGTATACCTTTTCAGGACAGAACATTTCATTTCCTTTAATACAAAAACAAACAATGACAGGATTCGAACTATTTTCATTGATTTACATCACATTTGTAATGCACTGGTAGGAACCACAGCACATGTAATATTGCTTTTAATACATGTATCTTTGTCCATCTCATTAACGTTGAGTGTAATAATGTTCACGCTATCATCTCTTCCATGTCATTGTTGTCCAATATTGTCCACTTCGAATGTATTTAAGTGCTATTAACGTCCAATACTGTCCACTATAACTATATTCGAGTGTCATTGTTTGGTTGTTTGATGTACTTTCTCAAATTGAGATGACATTGTCATTAATCGGATAATTTCTGCAATTCATTCTGTTTATGTTTACATGCATGATACAAACATTGTCTTCACTGAATATGATTAGTTGTGTTGTTCTGATTGCATACATAATGATAGAGTACAAGAATCCTTCATATGCACCCATTTGGGATAGGCTTATTCCACTTGAATTTATTGCCAGGGACGAGGAGAAATATTGTGACGGTTTACATCAGTGAATATGATGAGTTATTTTGTTCTGATTGCATACACGATGATACAAAGATTGTCTTGGTATACATTACTAAGTATGATGCGTTGTTTTGTTCTGATTGCATACACGATGATGTACTACATTGAATATGACAAGAATTTCATTTCGTAATGGTTGAAACAAAGTCGTATCAATTACAGCCATTCTGGTTTCTGTTTGTTTTAGACGCTCATTACCAAATTGTCAAATCCCATGCCACTGTTATAGAATTCAGACGACTAATATAAACTGTTAATGTTGTATGAAAGAGGAATGTGCTGTTGAAGAGGAAGCACTCATGTCTACGCATAAACCATTCCCAGTAGATTTGCGTTCTGTATTTTGATAACATTTGATCTGCATGCGCCAATAATCTCAATATTTATGTACAGGGTTTTTTACTGAAACACATTGACCGATATTGTATATTTACTTAACCTGGTTCTGCATCCTCTCTTTCAGAAATAAACTTGTGGTAATTTAAAGTCTTAGCAGAACCGTTACAACCTAGTGTATGCGATTTGAATTATAACTTTATATACACGATTCATAAACTGTTGTGACACATCTTATTGTGAAAATGTTTTCATCTATTTTCAGAATGATTGACATATCCAATCATTAATGTGACATCATAAACTTTAAGGGGAGCGGGATGTAGTTCAGTCGGTAGCGTGCCCGCCTTTGAAGCGGTCGGTCGTCGGATAGATCGTTCTCAGTGGACCAATCTGCAGTTTAGGCTATTTTCCGTTCCAACCAGTAGTATGCGCTGTTCTGTCTATGGGAAAGTGCATATAAAAGACCTTCGCTGCTTGTCTAAAAGAGTAGCCTATGTGGCGGCAGCGTATTTCCTCTAAAAGAAATGTGTCAATCAATGTGCTCCAGTGGCGTCGTTAAACAAAACAAACTTTACTTTCATAAACTTTAAAACAGTTCTAATAGTAGAGCAGATAAATTACAAATAACAGAAGAATCGTTCATTTCTAGAAACAAGCACTAAAATTGGCACACATACTCCTTGGTGACTGGTCATTTGATAAAACCCGTTAGCCACCTAACAATTCAAGATGGCGGACATTTTTCAAGATGGCCACCATTGAATATACAGTTATATTGCATTTTACAATGAAATCGCAGAGACTTGTCCTATTTGAATGATATTGGTGTCAAATCATACAGATTTCACTATGTAGAATCAGAATTTGGAACCATGGACTTACTCACTGGCTTCCTTGTACCATAATATCAGTCCCGGAATCAAAATTAGGGTAAAAAGTGCCCATATCATAGGTACCATCAGTCCGATATATTATTGGATGTACATGTAGGCAGTAGGCCTATACTTGTTTGTCATTTATTGTCTTGCTGCCTGGATGAGTATACGACATCGCTTCTAAACCTCGCATCTGCAAATGCACAGTGCCGTGCAGGTCAGACCAAAGCGGTAGCATTTGCATCGACTGCAGCATTCCGACGCATCCAAACTTGGTCAGCTGCTGGCAACTCTCTGCAATTGGTGGGAGCTCTGTCAAAATTGGCACACATACTCCTTGGGGATTGCTGTTTTGATAAAACCCATTAGACACCTAAAAATATTCAAGATGGCCGCCATTTTTCAAGATGGCCGCCATCGAATATACAGTAATATTGCATTTTGCAATAAAATCGCAGAGATGTGTGCTATTTGAATGATATTGGTGTCAAATCATACATTCCGACTTGCATCCACACTTCGTCAGCTGCTAGCATCTCTCTGCAATGGGTGGGGGCTCTGTCCAAACGATATTCTTTCTTGGTCCAGCCCCAGTTGGCAGGAGTCTGCATTTTTGGTTGACGTACTTTTAACTGACTTCAGATGGAACCCGCCTGGTAGGCAACACGCTTCATATGTTGCTTCAGCGCTGATCGCGTTGGAGGAATGGCTTTGTACGACCTCTGCTTCCGAACAAACATGTCCAACCTCGCATCATCGACACCTTCAGCTGTGCTGGATCTGTCGTACATTATGACCACGAACTTCTCCAAGGTCTTAAGGTCTTCATCATCCACTATCGGTGGGTACTGGCTGAGTTTGCTACAGACACTGGAAACCTCCTTACAAACATCCCAGGTTTGCCAGACTTCTTTCCTTTGCCAAGGAATGCTGAAACGACATGAAGGCATGGAAGAAGAGCATCCCCTTGCACCATATTCTTCCTTGGTCACAATAACAACATTTGGTAGAGTTTGTTTGTATTGTACGAAGGACATCGAGCATTGCATACGCTTCGAACGTGGGAAGATGATGGTGGTGTCGGCGTCTGACTCTGCATCAGGAGTTATCACTTGGCTCTCAAGAATGGTCGTCAGGTGTGATCTCTGACAGGTGTGGAGCTTTCCACCATCACTGAGAGCAGCAGAATGTGACTGGTTCTCATGACGGAAGAATTCCGTCGTCACAGTTTCTGCTTTGGTATGATTATTAAGAACAGCTTGGAGAACAATTGACAGTTTTCCTTTAGCACTTTGCTTTGAAAAGTCAACAGAGGCTGGTATCTGTCGGAAGAAGTCAACCCTGTTCTTCTTGATTGGTTCATAGAAGGTGGATTCTCCTTCCCCTTCCAGTCCCTTCATAAACTCCTGGAAACGGACCTTGCCTTTCTCAATGTGTGTGCCATTCAGCTCGGCGGCAGTGGTTAGCAATATATTTTGTATCAAGCGAAAGCAGGTCCTGACTCTCCTTCTGGAAAGGATTGCCCATATCTTTCATGGCTTGTGAGAGCTTTTCTACTCTCTCAAGCAACACTGTGTTCGGTCTGTCCCCTCATGGTGGCTGGTGTGTTCAGTACCCTCTTTAGTCACATATGCTGCCTCATACGTACTTCAGGACCAGCTATCATCCATCTTCTCAGTGCTGGTGGGTCCTCAGTCACGCCGGATCGCATCCTGGTCTGCCTTGATGACAGCGTTGGCCTGCTCTTGACCAATAGCCATTGCTGAGAACCGTTGATTCGATTTGTGTACAACAAAGTTTCCACTCTGGAAATCCTGAACCAGCTAATGATGCTTCTGTTTTAGGGTAACCATGTCTCTGTAGTGGATCGGAAGCCATCGTGCATAGTTTACATTGTTGTTTGCAAAGAATTACGGTATCAGCTCAGCCAGTGACTTGACAGTACATGAAGAGGTTGGCTTCCCTGAATGCTTCAATAAGAGGATCACCAGTTCCATTGACAGCACCATGTGCCTAAACTGGGGACTGCAGTTTGCGATGCTCACACCAAGCTTCGAAGCTAGTCAGGTTCATCTTTCTCTTTCGAGTAGTCCGTGTGGGCTGCCTTCAGAAGCTTGTACAGACTGCATGCTATTATCTGATGCATATGTCGTGTCCTAGTGATGTCCGAAGCTGTCACAAATGAATCTGCTGTCCCAGGAGATGCTATCATTGCCTCCAAGAGGGCTCCTGTCCAACCACTGTCCTGGAGTAGATTTCCAATGGACTTCAGTGCCGCCATCTCAATATGCAAGCCTCCGAACATTATGACGAACGTGTCCTCACCGTAGATTTCAGGCTAGTGCCACTGGACCTGTTTGGCTACTGCATATATTGGCTGGTCAGCAGAAATTACTGACACCTGACCGGGGTTCAGAAATGCCACGATTTCCTTGATCTTGTCCATCACATGCTTTTCTGTAGCAACCGAGTGGGCCTGATCTCGCAGCTGTCTAACTAAACATCTATGTTAAACTACACGTAATATACACTAGCTAGATGATGCTGGGCTTATTAGACAGCATTTGGGACACTAAAGTAATTATTTAGCTGATACTGAATCCCATGCTGAGTTTCACAGCAGCGATGCCACCAGTGTGCCCTGACTGTGCATTGACATCCGCTCTGTTGAGCTACTACTCTACACCTTCCGCTGCAAGTCTCTCAATACCCCTACCGCATCAGGTCATTTCCAGTTTGGAAGCATTAAACAGGAAGATGCTACACATGCTAAACTTCTAACACTACTACGATATACACCACCATGCATTTTAGCCGAGTCAGACGTAATATGAACCTCTAATTTAGCAGAGTATTAGGATTCCGGGACTGATATGTGGTACAAGGAAGCCAGTGAGTAAGTGCATAGTTGTAAATTCTGATTCTACATACTGAAAAATATATGATTTGACACCAATATCATTCAAATAGCACAAATCTCTGCGATTTTATTGCGAAATTCAATATTACTGTATATTCAATGGTGGCCATCTTGAAAAATGGCCACCATCTTGAATGTTTAGGTTGCTTACAGGTTTTATCGAAAGAGCAATCCCCCAGGAGTAGGCCCTATGTATGCCAATTTTGACAGAGCTCCCACCCATTGCAGAGAGTTGCCAGCAGCTGACCAAGTATGGATGTATAAGTCATAATGCTACAGTCGATGCAAATGCTTCCGCTTTGGTCTGACCTACACGGCACTGTGCAGATGCGAGTTTTAGAAGCAGTGTACTATACTCATCGAGGCAGCAAGACAATAAGTGACAAACATGTATAGGCCTACTGCCTACATGTACATCCAATAATATATCGGACTGATGGTGCCTATGATATGGACACTTTTTACCCTAATTATGATTCCGGGACTGATATTATGGTACAAGGAAGCCAGTGAGTGTCCATGGTTCCAAATTCGGATTCTACATAGTAAAAAATGTATGATTTGACACTACTATCATTCAAATAGGACAAGTCTCTGCAATTTTATTGCGAAATGCAATATTACTGTATATTCAATGGCGGCCATCTTGAAAAAATGGCCGCCATCTTGAATTTTTAGGTGGCTAACGGGTTTTATCAAAAGAGCAATCCCCAAGGAGTATGTGTGCCAATTTTGGTGCTTGTTTCCAGAAATGAACAATTCTCCCTGTTATCTGCTCTACTAAAGCAAGGACATTTGGTGAAGGCAAGTTTTTCTTTGGTAATAAGCCCAGATAAAAAGCTTCTCCATTCTGTGCTGTGAGGCAGCTGACATTGTTTGAAATTGTTGCCCAAAGATTGAAGGGTTTTCCTTGTTTAGTTTCTTGCAAACAACATCCTTACTTATTGTGGTTTTCCCTTTTATATAAGCCTCTATTTCAAACGTACTTCCAGTCTGTATTAGAGTCGGTGTCCTTGTAAATTTATTGACAAATGGGACACCATATGTTATCAACAACCACTATTTGGATATGTATAAAAACGAATCCTTTTTTATCCACGTTTTTACGGTTTGTGATAGGAGGTTTTGACCTGACATCGGTATGAGTATCAACACTAGCAGCAGGATCGTCGATAAGATGAAAGTTGGGAGTAAAATCAGCTGGTACATCGTTGATGACAGTATCATCCTACACTGACAGTAAAGTAGGCTGGTCAGTCTTATCTAGAGGCCCTAGATCAACAATAACATTGACTACGTTATCAGCAGGCCCAGCACTTGTGGCTGGCCTAGACAAAACAAATATAAAAGCGTGGCTTAGCTGATAATATTAACTATAATTCACAATAAACCATAAGTTGTTTTTGCAATAGAAAACTACATGTAAATCAAATTGCAAATTTACAATGAAATAAATATACTAGCAGCTGTAAGTAGGCCTAATAAAACATTAAACAAAAATTAAATCAAAGATGGCCACCAAAATTAAAATTACTGCCAATTTACCTAAATGTGCACCTTTGTAGATTCCCTATGTCCAATCGTAGTTCGTAAACGTTTCTTATCATACCTGCCAATCTCCAAACTAACGTCATTGAAATCAGTGGATTTACATGGTTTACTCAGATCATGAATATACAAAAAAACAAATATAATGACATATGTAGCTCCAACTGTTACTCTGAAAGCCTCTTTTGTGAAAACTGCTAACACTGAACAAAACTGGGACACAGTTTTGCCTGAAATAGTGGTTGCACAAAGTGCTGTTCCAAATCGCACTACTGGATTGCCACCACAGTATGTCAAGTTTGGAAATACCAGTACCATTAGTCAGCTTTTATGCAGTGATTCTGTTGAAGGGGAGGAGGAGCCTGGAATGCGTGAGTTGTGGGATGTTTGCCATAAACGACGGTTAGATGCAAAAGAAACCATACAAGAGAACTCTGATAGAGGAATTGTACGTCCTTTCTGTGTAGGACAAAACGTAGCAGTTAGGATTCTTTCAGGACCAAAGTTCAAGAAAACCAGTTATGTGAACACTAACGGTCGACAATGTACATAAACAAATGTCCAAAAGAAAGTATACACTGTGTTTGGGAAACCGGGAATGAAAACAAAAACATGTAGAAATCAATGTGTATA
>JAUTWP010169194.1:0-10376 GCA_033042655.1 Cyathermia naticoides | reverse complement strand
TCAGTGGACCCAACTGCAGTCTGGGCTATTTTCCGTTCCAACCAGTGCTCCACAACTGGTTCAACAAAGGCTGTGGTGTGTACTGTTCTGTCTATGGAAAAGTGCATATAAAAGATCCCTTGCTGCTTATCAAAAAGAGTAGCTTATGTGGACACAGCGAGTTTCCTCTAAAATGAAATGTGTTAAAAGTGCCATATGAATGATGTCTCATTTTCTGATGATAAGATAAAAATCAATGTGCACCAGTGACGTAATTAAATAAAACAAACTTTACTTTTCTTTATTACATCTTTAATTCATTGGTTCTGTGTGTGGGCACCTTTACAAAACAATGGCTAACCTTCGAGATTTATAAAACTGGTGACATTTGGCATACTGTACAATGCCTTATCCACTTTGCTCGTCAGACCATCATACACAATCAACACAAGTACAAACACCTTCACTTCTAGCAGTGAGTTGGTTCCATATGGTGACAATGCTTACAAAATCTTGAATGTCAAAACACTTTGTGTTTACACGACTCCATCTTATAACCAAGTAGAAATATGTTTTTTATATTAATATCCACTTTATAACTTGACCAAGTCGGTATTGTGCCCGGCTTTAAAGAGGTCGGTTATCGTATTGATCCTACTCAGTGGACCCATCTGTAGTCTTGGCTGTTTTTTATTCCAATCAACTGGTTCAACAAGGGCTGTGATATGTGCTGTCCTGTCTATGGGAAAGTGTACATAAAAGATCCCTTGCTGCTTATCGGAAAGAGTAGCCTAAGTGGTGGCAACTGGTTTTCTCTAAATGAAATGAGTCAAAATTATTATATGAATAGCCGATGATAAGATAAAAATCAATGTGCTCCAATGGCATTGTTAAACAAAACAATAACTTGAACATGTTGGGTCTATAGGAAAGTGCATATAAAAACAGTAGCCACAGTGTTCTGGTAGTGGGTTTCATCTCTTCTACTAAAATTAATATCTGTCCCAGATGCAGTGGATGGTTTGAACCATAAACGGCGCCCAGGAGAGATGTCTGCTATAACACCCTGGCTCTGAACGTAGACATTAAACACCATGACCTGACCAGCATATGTGATCATTTTTTTGATACCAGACCATGGTCTCCACACAGCAACACTTAGTGTTGATGTAACCTTTACACTGTTCATATTTTCTACAAACATTTCTGTTTCTTCAGCTTGAACAAATATGTAGATTTTAACACAGAAGTATTATATTCATGTACATTTGTGGCTTGTTTGTTTGTAGTTTAGAAATGTATTGAATCCAGAACCAGGTGTTTTTCTTATAAATATTTAAGCAACTTTAATTTTTTCAAATAAATTCTAAATTAGGGAGCAAGATGTAGCTCAGTCAGTTGCGTGCTCGCCTTTGAAGCAGTCGGTCTTCAGATTAATCCTTCTGAGTGGAAGAAACTCACTTGTTTTTGTTATTGAGACAGTGACCTCTCTGCTCTCTCCCCCTTTTGTTCCTGTCCCAGACACAGTGGATGACTAAAATCATAAACTGCATCTGTGATATACATCTGCTATAACAGCCTGGCTCTGAATGTAGACGTTAAACTACTTCAACTTGAACTTTCAGGATGCATTTTGAATTATATCTTACTTTCATGCTTGGCTTTGTCATCTAACACTATTCTTCTGTTTCATTCAACTGCTCTGTCTAAAGGAATTCATCAATTACAAAAGCGGCCAACTCAACATCATTTTTTATTCAATAAGTAGATTTTATTTGTTTTGCATTCTGCCTAAACCTTTATTATTAGAACATTTATTTCCTTTCTAATTAACATTCCACCTGTGAACCTTGTTCTAATCTGGAATGTTCATAAGCAATAAAGTTTATCTTTTATCTATCTTATCACACCCAGACAAAATCTCGGTCTAAAAATAACTTAATGTTCAAATACATGTAACCCAAACTCCAATTGGTGGAGTTAGAACTTACAAACTTGTAACTCAAACTCCCATTGGGTGAGACATGACATAGCACAAAGATAAGATGATCATTATTGTGAGCTATTTTTACCAGTCTTTGTGGTGCAGTGGTTAAGCTATCAGACTTGAAGTTGGTTGGTACTGGGATCAAAACTCGATTGAGGTATGGAATTTTTAACCTCGGCATTGACACCAACCCAGAGTGATTGCTCCACAAGGCTCAAAAGACATAGTTTGCAAAACACTGTCTGAGGCAGAATGCACATAAATTTTTTTATATCCATTGCTTTATTGGAAAGAAGTATAGTAAAATTTGTTTTGTTTAACGACGCCCATGGAGTACATTGATTTTTATCTTATCGTGGCCTTTTGGACGTCACTCATATGGTAATTTTGACACATTTCTTTTTAGAGGAAACCTGCTGCCACCACATAGGCTACTCTTTTCAATAACCAACAAGGGATATTTTATATTGGAAAGAAAAGCCAATCTATGTGGGGCTAGTTTCTTCTGAAGACCATGATTAAACAATCTGCTGCATGCTGTTAAAATATCCTTTCCTTGCTTTTTTAATTTGTATTTTTGTTTACCTCACAAAGGTTATATTTTTACTATTTTTAATGTAAACAAAAATATGAATATTTTCTCTTTTAAAATCTTTTTGTTGTGCTATATTTTATATATTTAACATAATTTATGCAACTGGGGAACTATTTTCTAAGCTGCTTCGGTTACAAAGCATATTACTTTGGACGTTTTTTTCACATTTTCTTTCACTGTGATGATGATGCAGGGTTAGCTGCAGTCTAAATGTGTACGACGTGCACCGTTGTAGTGAGGTAAGAAACGCATGCCGTGTGTGCTGCAATTACCTCAATATGATTCATCCTGTACACCAGAATACCTGGTATGTCTGCAGCCAGCGCTACATACCAACCATTTCAAACCTGTCTTAACCAGCCAGCACCTAATACCAACCATTTCAACCTGTCTTAACCAGCCAGCACTACATACCAACCATTTCAAACCTGTCTTAACCAGCCAGCACTACATACCAACCATTTCAACCTGTCTTAACCAGCCAGCACCTAATACCAACCATTTCAAACCTGTCTTAAGCAGCCAGCACTATATACCAACCATTTCAAACCTGTCTTAACCAGCCAGCACCAAATACCAACCATTTTAACCTGTCTTAAGCAGCCAGCACTACATACTAACCATTTCAAACCTGTCTTAACCAGCCAGCACCACATACCAACCATTTCAAACCTTTCTTAAGCAGCCAGCACCACATACCAACTATTTCAAACCTGCCTTAAGCAGCCAGCACCACATACCAACCATTTCAAACCTGCCTTAAGCAGCCAGCACCACATACCAACCATTTCAAACCTGTCTTAATCAGCCAGCACCACATACCAACCATTTCAAACCTGTCTTAAGCAGCCAGCACCACATACCAACCATTTCAAACCTGTCATAACCAGCCAGCACCACATACCAACCATTTCAAACCTTTCTTAAGCAGCCACCCAAGTGAATAACAAAAAGAGGCCTCTTAAAACAGGTTACTGCTTAATACAGGTTATCCTTCTCAGTGGACCCATCTGCAGTTTGGACTATTTTCCATTACATCCCGCTCCAAGAAATAGGTAAAGACATGACTATGAGTACATACAAATCTGTTTGTTTAAATTGGGGCATGACCCCTTTCTGTTCACCAAGTGAGTAACATAAACCTTCAGAATAACATGGAACTGAACTGACTGAATGAACTGTGTATTCTACAAACCTATATAAACATTCTCACTCCCCTACATCTGCCAGACTGGAATTCATTCCCAATTAGTCCTACAGAACATGCCATGCTTTCCAAATCAAAACCATCACAACTTCAACCACGATTTTAACTCAATTCTAGACTTCCAGAATGAATTTATTTTGGTTTTAACTGAATTCTAGACCTAGGAATTCGTTCATTCCAGATTTTAACTGAATTCTAGACTTTAGGAATAAATTCATGATTTTAACTGAATTCTAGTCTTCAGGAATTCATTCATTCACAATTTTAACCAAATGGGGTCTTTCAAAACCACTATTTCAAAATGTCTTCATATATTATCCATACTATGTAATGTATTAAAAAGAATAAATATATAGCTATACCGAGGTATGAGATTAGTAGCAATACCATTACTCTAAATGTTTTCTTAGCGGATCAATAACAAATGTATTCTGATGCCTCAAGCAAATGAACACAGAGAAATATCTCATCAAAGTGGATGTTAGATGCGTGTGTTAAAGTAGCACGTCACAGCTAGCAACTGTCTGGGCTGCGGGCGGCGGCAGTTTCGGGCGGCGGCAGTTTCGGGCGGCGGCTGTCTCGGGCAGCGGCTGTCTCGGGCTGCGGCTGTCTCGTGACAGTCTGCACACTGCCACACAACATCATCAGAATAACATCACACATATTAGAATAACGGTAAAAGTTGTTTGTTTTGTTTAACACCGTCACTAGAGAACATTGATTTTTATCTTATCATCAGCTATTGGACGTTAAAAGTAAAGTTTGTTTTATTTAAGGATGTCACTGGAGCACATTCATTTTTATCTTATCATATAGTCATTTTGACACATTTCTTTCTGAGACAGGACAGCACATACCACAGCCTTTCACCAATATAAAATCTAAACAAAACATCACTTTTAATAAACCTGTTTGTATTTCCTATCAGCAAGTTTAGTTTGTTTTATTTTACAATGCCACTAGAGCACATCGATCATTTGTTAATCATCAGCTATTGGACATGGTCATTCCAACACATTTTATTTAGATAAAAAAACATTTCCACCACATAGGCTAGTCTTTCTAAGCAGCAATAAGTCTTTTATATGCACCTTCCCACAAACAGTACATCACATACGACCTTTCATTAACCAGTTCTGGACCACTTGTTGGAAAAAAAATTCCCATGAATGGACTGTGGATTGCCTAAATGCATTGATTGCCTGATTATGATTCTCCATTGCCTGTTGCTATGTTTTAATGGTAAAGAATTGAAGACATCCTACCAAGGAGGTCAAATACCATGTTGGGGTGTCAATAAACATTGTTATCATGTACTGGGTTACATTTATTGATTCTTTCTTGGTGCTTTTAAAGATGGTGGGAAAAATGGGGAAGCATTGACCGAGTTCAACCCATTTAAACACATCAGAACACTAATTAATTGAATTTTCTTCCATGATCACAAGAAATGGCGTCTTGTTCAAAAGGATTCCGGAAAATACTATCATATTCCTGATAAAAGTTTTTATTATAACATGAGATAGCAATACAAGAAAGGGTGTGGAGACAAGCAAAATGGGGCCAGCATATTGCAAAGGGGTTGTGGCAGGTCACCCCACTTAAATGGAACAGCTAGAACACTAAATATTGAATGGATTGCCTATGTTACAATGGCGGGTTTCCTCTAAAGAAATGTGTCAGAATGACAATATGTTTGAGGTCCAATAGCTGATGATAAGATAAAAATCAATGTTCTCCAGTGACGTTGTTAAATAAAACAAACTTTATTATGGTCTGGTTGAAATGTTGTGAATACAAGGCTTTTCATTTGAACATCTCAAGACATACTTTTTGTTTTCAAACGATGTCAGCAAGATGTTAAAAATATGAAAATCAATGACAGAGATAATACCATTAAAACTAATGATGTTAAGTAAAGTTTGTTTTATTTAACAACGCCACTGGAGCACATTGATTTTTATCTTATCAGAGGCCATTGGATGTCATAAATATGATCATTTTGACACAGGTTTTAGAGGAAACCTGCTGCCACCACATAAGCTACTTTTTTCGATAAGCAGCATGGGATCTTTTATATGCACTTTCCCAGACAGGACAGCACATACCACTGCCTTTGTTGAACCAGTCGTGGATCACTGGTTGGAACGGAAAATAGCCCAAACTGCAGATGGGTCCACTGAGAAAGATTAATCCAACGACCGACTGCTTCAAAGGTGGGCACGCTACCAACTGATCTACATCCCACTTTCAAAATTTCCTAGCAAGATGTTAAAAACATGAAAATCAATGACAAAGATAACACCATTAAAACTAATGCTGTTAAGTAACTCAGTCCTTTGGGGAATCCAGAACATTGAGAACATCGATGAGAAAAGATATTGAAAAACATTATGACATTTTTTCAATCATTTTGAGAATGTGCACAAAAATCAAATAACTGCTGAGCGTATTTCATAAACTGAACTGCAATATTGGTTACCATGGTTATCATATAATGTAACAGATTACGTCTTGCCAAGGTTAAAGTGGATCAAACTGGGTCCAATGGAATTGTCAAATAATCTGGGAAATTTAAAAACGTAAAAAAAAAGGTTTTTCTAAAAATCTATTACCTTAAGAAATTAGTTCACAAGATAAAAATAAATTACAATTGTTTTTAAAAAATATCCTAATGGATAATATAATAATTATAATTGCTTTACCAACTGAGCTAATACTATCCCCACCAGCTGTTTTCAGTAGAAAGAAAAAATTTGTTTTATTTAACAATGCCACTTGAGCACTTTGATTTTTATATTATCATCGCCTATTGGGCATCAAACATGGTCATTTTAACACCTTTCTTTTAGAGGAAACCCACTGCTGCCACATAGGCTACTCTTTCCAAGATCTTTTATATGCACTTTCCCACAGACAGGACAGCACATACCATGGCCTTTGTTGAACCACTTGTAGAGCACTGATGGAATGGAAAATAGCCCAAACTGCAGATGGGTCCATTGAGAAAGATCGATCCTATGACCGAGTTTTTAGTAGAGCATTTTATTTTAACACTACTATACATTACACAGGTATGTGGATAAAAATATATATATACCAAAATATTTGCAAGCATGATGTCAAAAATAGTTTAGGTTAAGTTACAGTGAAAATATATTTTTTCATTTTCACTGTAAATGTATCTAAGAGTTCACTGCTAAGTATATAATAAACCAAGATATTTATTTATCTTAACAAATATTTGCAAACATATGGTCAAATTCATGTAAAACAAAACATTAATGAAACATAAACCTCAGCTTGAACAAGCCAGTAAATTATACAGGTAAGTGAATCAAATACAAAATACACGTGTGCATTTGTATATATCCCGAGATGAATTCATCTTAAATAAACCCCCTTTAAACTGGAATCCCCTATAAACAGGACCCCCTTTAAACTGCAAACCCTCCAAACTAGACCCCATAATTTTAAGCTCCAATCCCCTCTAAACCAGACCCCATTTAAACTGCAATCCCCTCTAAACCAGACCCCATTTAAACTGCAATCCCCTCTAAACCAGTCGCCATTTAAATTCCAATCCCCTCTAAACCAGACCCCATTTAAACTAGAATCCCCTCTAAACCAGACCCCATTTAAACTCCAATCCCCTCTAAACCAGTCCCCATTTAAAATACAATCCCCTCTAAACCAGACCCTATTTAAACTGGAATCCCCTCTAAACCAGTCCCCATTTAAACTCCAATCCCCTCTAAACCAGACCCCATTTAAACTGGAATCCCCTCTAAACCAGTCCCCATTTAAACTCCAATTCCCTCTAAACAAGGCCTCTTAAACTCAATCCCTTCTAAACCTGGACAATTTGGTCACAATGTGTCCATTAGGTGTAAAACTCGTGAAAACCGGACATATCACTTGGTCCCATGGGTGTCCAGTTTAACCAAAGAGGCTCAGCTTGCAATGCTGGCTTTTAATGTACATAGCCAAACAGCAAGGAATCCAAACAAATTAGATTTATTTAAACCAATATATGCACATAATTGGCAAATAAAACATGCTATTCCACTTACTTTTAAGAAATAAATGTTGTATTTCCATTGTAAAAGTGGAAAAAGGCAAATAAAACATGCTATCCCACTTACTTTTAAGAAATAAATGTTGTATTTCTAGTATAAAAGTGGAAAAAATCCTCGAAAAACTGTCATCTGCTGCCTTGTATATAATTCCTACTTTGTATACAGTTCCTGCTTTGTGTATAGTTCCTGCTTTGTGTATCGTCCTGCCTGGCTGCCCTACCTCCCCAGAGTGAAAGCAGAGAGGTACACCGCTAACCTACACTTTAATCTGCACAGCTGCCAGGAACAGAACTCTCCAAGACAACAGGAAGAGCCTACAGACAAAATTCTTGCCATGTGGCTGTCATCTTCAGTTGTGAATCCCGGGATGCATGGCAATGTCTTTGACAGGGAATCACTGATTATTGGGAACAACCATGTCCAGATGTTCAGCATTTATTTTCATCAACTTCAAACAATTTCAATTATATGAAATCAACTCATATTACCACCAAGATTGAAAAACACCTTATCTCTGTGGTTCTATTTTAAAATAAACACCATCCCATCTCCCCATTTAAACACGAATGGCCTCTCCCATTCCCCCAGGACTGTGTAGTGGAGGCAGGAATGATGTGCAAACTGACATTAAGTGATGGATGAATCCAGATGACATGTCCATTGTTTATATGGCTCAATTACCATGTCCAGCCAGACTGAGTCACTTATGGATGGCTTTGGTAAAGAGGACCAGCATGTGCGTGCATTCTGCTCAGCTAATAATTGAAAACTAAACGAATGTTTAATGGTCTGGCAAGCTTGAGCAGAATGCTGGCTCTTCCCTGATTCATGATGGTGTAACACTGGCTATCTGGGTCTGCCCTTATTCATGACCCTGGTTCAAGATGTGTGCAACTGATTTCAGTGACAGTTCAAGATAAGGAGAAGTGAAGTGGATGTCTTTCAGTCTCTGCGTATTGATGTTTACTCAGTATAAAAAAGTTTTATTTAATGACATCACTAGAGCACATTGATTTTTTTCTTATCAGCGGCTATTGGACATCATACATATTGAAAAGTAAAGTATGTTTTATTTAATGACGTCACTAGAGCACGTTGATTTTTATCTAACCAGCGGCTATTGGACGTCATTCATATATGGAAAAGTAGTTTGTTTTATTTAATGATGTGACTAGAGCACACTGATTTTTATCTTATCAGCGGCTATTGGACATCATTCATTAGTCATTTTGAAAAATTTCTTTTAGAGGAAACCTGCTGCCACCACATAGCCTACTCTTTCTGATAAGCAGCAAGGGATCTTTTATATGCACTTTCCCACAGACAGGACAGTACATACCACAGCCTTTGTTGAACCAGTTGTGGAGCATTGGTTGGAACGGAAATATAACTGAATATATGCTTAAACAAGGATCAATATGAGCCCAAGTTATTTTACATACCATTGTCTATAATTACATTTTTTAAATGTTTGAAATATGTTACTTTAGTGCTATTTCTGACCAAGAATCATTTGATATCAATGATGCTGGATTATTCCCTGGTTTGAATTATTTGATGCCAGTGGACTATTCCGTACCATGAATCCATTGACATTGGACTATTTCTGAACATGTATCTATTGATAGTGGACTATTCCTAATGGACTATTCATTGCCCTGAATCCATTGATATTCGACTATTCCTTACCATGAATCCATTGAATCAAGAAATTTCTGACTATGATTTCATGAGGTTATCAGTACATGAATGCATTAATTCCAGCGTTGCTAGTCAGATGTGTTATGTCAGTGGTTTCACTTTTTAACTGTGCACTTTCCACTTGATTCTGTCAGCCAAATGTAAACACGTCTGTCATGGCCCGCTACTTGAGCTGATAACCATTGATGACAGGTCCCTGTTATCACCAGTAGTGTTTATAATAGCACCAGTCATAACCATTGATGTATGTACTATTCAATGGAAAAGTGCATATAAAAGATCCCTTGCTGCTTATCGAAAAGACTATTTGGAGTTTGGTTTATTTTCCATTCCAACCAGTGGTCCTCGATGGCATAGTTTTGATGGTTGCACTATTTGGAGTTTGGTTTATTTTCCATTCCAACGTGGTCCTGCATGCAGTTTTGATGGTTGCAATGTTTGGAATTTGGATTATTTTCCATTCCAACCAGTGGTCCATCATGGCATAGTTTTGATGGTTGCACTATTTGGAGTTTGGGTTATTTTCCATTCCAACCAGTGGTCCTCGATGGCATAGTTTTGATGGTTGCACTGTTTGGAGTTTGGGTTATTTTCCATTCCAACCAGTGGTCCTCCATGGCATAGTTTTGATGGTTGCACTGTTTGGAGTTTGGGTTATTTTCCATTCCAACCAGTGGTCCTCGATGGCATAGTTTTGATGGTCGCACTGTTTGGAGTTTGGGTTATTTTTCATTCCAACCAGTGGTCCTCGATGGCATAGTTTTGATGGTCGCACTGTTTGGAGTTTGGGTTATTTTCCATTCCAACCAGTGGTCCTCCATGGCATAG
>JAUTWP010169183.1:0-10376 GCA_033042655.1 Cyathermia naticoides | reverse complement strand
GTGGTCCACAACTGGTTCATCAAAGGCCGTGGTATGTACTGTTCTATGGAAAAGTGCATATAAAAGATCCCTTGCTGATTATCGAAAAGAGTAGCCTATGTGGCGGCAGCGGGTTTCCCAAAAAGTGTGTCAAAATGACCATATGAATGACGTCCAATAATCGATGATAAGATAAAAATCAATGTGTTCCAGTGACGTCGTTAAATAAAACAATTTTTTTTGCTCTTCATGTTTAACATCAATACTTCCACACAGTTCTAAATACAAGTGCAGATCAAAAGAGCTGCTCCCATAGGCAGGTTTATTATTATATAGAGCACTATACTAGTATCTAGTTCTGCACATGGTCTACATACAGGGACCAGGTGACGTGTTATTATATAGAGTTCACTATATCTAGTTCTCCACATGGTCTACATACAGGGATCAGGTGACGTGTTATTATAGAGTTCACTACATCTAGTTCTGCATATGGTCTACATACAGTGATCAGGTGACGAGTACTGTAGATGAGATAATTCAATGAACATGTCTAATTATCACGCTATATTTATATGACAGGTAGATTTTGTGCACTAATATGCTGCAGAGCTGGTAAGAACGACGTTGTCAACATGGTGTTAGTCAGTGAGCACGTCGTGTGCTGGGATATCCAGCGTCATTGAGGATGTCACCAGCAGGCGATCCAATTACTGCAGATAGGAATCTGTCGTATAGAAAACAGCTTTCTATCCCCACACGATGTGTTATCGCGTAATACGCTTTTATAATTCCATTAGCTGCCTGCAACAACAACTACCATTCCTGTACATCTCAGATATGATTCCATATTTCATGTTTTACTCAGTTAATCCACTTACCAATTTCTCAGCTCTTACACCTCAGAGTCTGCGTACAAGGTTTTATAGAGATGGTTTGTCATATGTTATCATCACAACCAATAAACCAGTTAGAGTGAAGAGCAGAACACAGGTTTATATAAGTATATTTATTTATAAAATTAGTCAATATGTTCACACAAATAACACAAATACATAACAAGTGGCTGACGGACGGACGGACACATTACAAACATACATGCTGTGGGAAATGATGTGGTTTAGTTTTAATGCAGTTTTAATATGTGTATGGCACACTAAGCTGCAAGTAAAACTGTCAGTAAGCTACAGGTAGATGTATTACTAAGCTGCAAATCTATAATATCACTAAGTTGCAATAAGAAATAATGTCACTAGGCTGCAAGTAGATACATGTATATCACAAAGCTTAGTGTAATTAAAAGTGAATGTTGAATCTGCAGGAAGTTATTTAATATCACTAATCACTAAGGTAAATGCAATGTGTTGTAGTATATAGTGACTGAACAGCATGCAGTTAAACTGCAACAAGTGATTGGGGGCCAAGCTAAATATTGTAAGAGACGATTAAACATAAATGTAACCATCCATATAGTGATACACTAAGCTGCAAATAGTGATTGGAATGCAAGAAATGACTGAGAATGAAATTCACCATCCATCAAGTAAAATTCACATTAAAATAGAAGAAGTAATTGATTGTCATGTTATTTTCACAAAGCTGCAAATAGTGATTGACACAAAAGAGATGACAATGTATTTAGCAATTTACGTTGTGATTTTACATTAAGCTTCAGATAGTGATTGGTTTTCATAGTAAACCTTCAAGATTTAACCATAAGATTTGCATATTAAGCTGAAAATAGTGACTATGTGTCTTACTAAACATGTAAGAGATGACTGAACATGAATTTAACCATGGTCAGCTGAAATTAGGTAATGATTGTCATATTGAACACATTAGAGATGATTGAGCGTGAATGTATTCAAAATACAACTTAAATACTAATTGTGTTTTGACAAATCTTTTATAAGTTTGTTAAAAAAAATATCTTTTGAAACGTGTATCGTAAATGTTTTTAAATAAACCTATCATTTTACAAGTTGGTGTAAAACATAATGTAAAAACTGTTTATTCTTATAATTATTAATAATTGCAATGTATATTGTGAAATTTATTTATAAATTATTAATAATTAACATGCAAAACGAATATTGTGATATGCATTCTGAAACAGTTAGTGCCACGTACACTGCATATGAATGAACAGAATTTAAATTGTTAATAGCTGTAGTCTATGATGAGCTAGTATATTGGGATATATATTACCTGAAAGAGAAATAATTTAAAATAAAATATTGCAAAAGCAGTATCTCCTTATGAACATGTAATACCCGTATTTGAATGGTGACTGTTAACAATTTGATACCATGATGCTCGCGTTCACCGAACATCCAGTATGAAAATAAATATTAATAATCACTAGATGAGAGCCCGAACTGAGTATTAAATATAAATATCCACAATCTCAAGCCTCACTGAAAACATCCTCCATATCCGCAGAATCAAGAGTATAACTACCGGAAGTGGTTGTGCCGCCATCACTGTCAACACTGCGCGGAAGACTTCCGTACGAGCCCAAGTACGCAAGCGCAGTACAGTTCAGAGGATTGCGCAAAGTCGTATAATCTCCGTCATCTCTCACCGGAAGTTCACGAATAGAAACTGCAAGATTTTCTCTGGGAAATGTCACGTGTTTTGCATTTAAACATCTCTGAGAATTGTCTACTCCGTCTCCGTAAAACCTCACTTTTAGATTTTGTTTCTGCTTCATCCTCGCGTTAGTGTCTGGATACCTGTTGTCGAGGTTTTCTCTGAATGAATGACTAGTTGGTGCGGTGTTCACCTGAAACGAGGGGTCTATGAATGTTTTAAACGTTTTCACACTCGCTGTTCGTCTCTCACGAGGAGGGATCCGGGGAGGGGAATCTCGACTGTCAATTCCAACAGAGTACACTTGAGGGTTGACTCGAAATTCTGAAATACAAAATTAAAATGTCATGTCAAACTGCACTATATTTTATAAATGTGTTACAGATGAGAAATCACAATTTTTACTGGTTCAGTTTTTAGTCAGTATATAAGAATACACTCTATAAAGGCAAAGGTATGGTTTGTGTTACAGGTTTAGATTGATAACATTCAAGTATGTGTATCTTAGCCTAAAATATAAATATCTCAAGCTTTTACTGTTTCCATGTTTTAATTATGATTAGGATTACGGTTGTATTGTTTATTTTTGTTTACTCCAAGTTTGTTAAGTGAATACAAATAATTGAAACACATCTTAAACAGGTCTAATCATTTCTTACGGAGAACAGTATTTTAAACTCTGTGTACATAAGGAGAGACTTTAATAAAATATCTGTCTGTTTGTCTGTCAGTAAATTGTGTATTAAGACTTTGACAGGTTCTCCAATTATCGTATTGTATTTTGATTGGTTTACATCATACAGTTTCAGAAAAGTCAGTTATGTGAAAGAAATTGTAAAATGTGTCTGTGTTTAGGTCATCGGAAAGAGTAGCTTGTGTGGTTTTGTTTAAAGACAATGCGATGTAAATAGCCTACCATATATGCTACACACCTAACAGTCGCTGATGTATTGTGTTGTCGTTATACAAACAAGGCTTTTTTCTGTGTTTATGTCTTAATTTGACGTGTCATGCGTTGTGTTGGCTTTACTCTGAATAATTGGATTACAACAGTATAGTGTACACACCTGGAATTTCTGGATACTGAACAAACCGGATGTCATCTTCACTTCCTCCTCTACCACTGTCACTCGTAGTTGTGTCCCCTGACATGTCACTTCTGACATCTTCGTTCAACGAATGACCCTAAAAAGTAACACAAATGAAATAATAATTACTAACAGATAAGCGACTCTGTGGTCTGGGGCAGTTAGATCGTGACATGTCACTTCTGACATCTTCGTTCAAAGAATGACCCTAAAAAGTGACAGACATTAAATAATTACTAACAGATAAGTGACTTCGTGGTCTGGGGCAGTTAGATCATGACATGTCATCTTCGTTCAAAGAATGACCCTAAAAAGTAACACAGATGAAATAATAACTAACAGATAAGCGACTTTGTGGTCTGGGGCAGTTAGATCATGACAGGTTTTGGTGGTAATTGACAGTGTGTGAGATAAACAGCGCATTATTGATAGCAATCACTGGTTAGGATCAATTCCAAAAGCATCGTACGCAAGTTTTATATAGAGAGTTTAGCTTCTATCTGCCACTAATAACAATAATTAACTGTTGTTATGAGATTGCAGTGTAATGCAGGTGATAATGCACAATTGGTTACACTGAAATGATTGTTTTATGTCAGTCAAGGTTATAATTATAACATAAGAGTCAAGAAAAGAAAATGTCATTATATTGTAAAACATAGCATAACCTATATTTCTGTTTCAATGTGTTCATATTCTAATGTACAGAAAAAAATCATAAAAATTCCAAATAAAATATTACCTAAATATATATAATCTTACAGACACGGTTTAATAAAAACAAAATCGAGATCATTCGTGAATAATTTGAAATCATGGCGTTCTGATGGTTTCTACTTGATTTCCACTTTCTCAGACATTCATGTTTGGTTTGGGCAGCAGTTTGCACAGAAACATCCCGTAACATTATTAATATTGTGGGATATTTGCTCACTGAGCGGGGTAAACACGGCGAGTACTGTCGTAATTAAACATCAGCGTACACGACTGCATGGTAGCGACCTCACCAGCTTTAAACAACGTCTGCGGCCAAATCGCTATAGTTACATTTGACACACAGAACAGGAAGACAAGAACCTGTCTTATTAACTCTAGACAGATTGACAGCAGAACGGACAACTGACATCAAGACGGACAGATTGACTGACATTAAGTCGACGGAATCTGGGGTTAGCACACATACGTTGTAATGTGGCCTAATAAACGCCTGTTGAACTAACTGGATATGATGTATCGATTGATATCATAGCAGCAGCACTGTTTTTCTGATTGTCACTGCGTTTCTGTCTTGAGTTCCTCGGTTTGTTTTATGAAATAAAAACTCTAACTGAATCATCGCCAGAGTGCAGAGAGCGGAAATCTTCAAACCAGATCGTTTTTATGATGTCAATCGTGTCACTCGAGTTGTTTAACATGACGTGTGAGAAAAACGAGCTCAATATGGAAACAAACCAGCAAGAAATTAATATTAGTTCTAGATGATTAACACATTTTGTTGTGAAGAAATCCTACAAGGACTTGTTAGTTGGTTAAATCAACCAGTTACTGTCATAGAACAAAATATCATGTTTGTATTTTTCTAGATTAACTGAAATTTATTATTAACACATTTTGTTATGAAGAAATCCTACAAGGACGTGTTAGTTGGTTAAATCAACCAGTTACTGTCATAGAACAAAATATCATGTTTGTATTTTTCTATAGATTAACTGAAATTTATTATTAACACATTGTGTCCGGAGGAAATCCTACAAGGACGTGTTAGTTGGTTAAATCAACCAGTTACTGTCATAGAACAAATATGTTTGTATATTTATATCCAGGTTGTAAAAAAAAAGTTTTTTTTAACGACGCCACTGGAACACATTGATATTTATCTTATCATCGGTTATTGGACGTCTTCATATGATAATTTTTGACACTTTTTAGAAGGAAACCCGCTGTCGCCGAATATGCTACTCTTTTTGATAAGCAGTACTGGATCTTTTATATGCACTTTCCCACAGACAAGATAGCACATACCACGGCCTTTGATAGACACGTTGTGGCGCACTGTTTGGAACGGAAAACAACCCAAACTGCAGATGGGTCCACTGAAAAGGATCGATCAGACGTCCGAACGCTTCAAAGGCGGGCTAGCTACCGATTGAGCTACATCCTGCTCATATCCAGGTTATTGTTGTATAGATTAACTGAAATTTATTATTAATACATTTTGTTCTGAAGAAATCCTACAAGGACGATTAGTTGGTTAAATCAACCAGTTACTGTCATAGAACAAATATCATGTTTGTATTTCTATATCAGGTAGTTGTTGTATAGATTAAATGAAATTTGTTATTAATATATTTTGTCCTGAATAAATCTTACAAGGACGATTAGTTGGTTAAATCAACCAGTTACTATCATAGAACAAATATCATGTTTGTGTTTTGTATTTCTCTATCCAGTATATTACTGTATAGATTAACTGAAATCGATGAAACAGGTGGAAATATGAACAATCAACGCAATAAAGGACAAACAACATCTGGTTGTTCATTAATACCACACAGTAATGTCACACAAACCATTGTATTTAGAAGTTGTTATGTAGATGTATTATTTTCAACATAATACATTGGAATTTTTGTAGTGATTTGATTAGATTACAGAAATTTCTTGATCGTTTTTCTAAAACTCATTTTAAGGAAATTAATCCATGGCGTTTGTTTAAACTTGCCTCAAGGATATATTATTTTTAGATTCGTGTCAGAACACATCTGCTAACTGACACGTCAGAAACTATTAATTTACGACACACTTTTAAAGTACGACACACTTTCTATGACATATCTTAATTGCTGTACACATTTGAGCTGGAGATAGTCAAAGCGGTAGTGTGAGCCTGTAAAGATATCATAGGATCAATCCTTCTCAGTGGACCTATTTGCAGTTTGGGGGTATTTTCTGTTCCATTCAATGGTCCACAATTGGTTCATCAAAGGCCATGGTATGTATTGTCCTGTTTATGGGGAAATGTATTTAAAAGACTCCTTACTGCTTATCGGAAAGAGTAGCCTATGTGGTGAAATCTGGTTACCTCTAACCGTTCATCGTCCAATCGCCAATGATTAAAAAGCAATCAATGTGTTCTAGTGGTTTTGTTAAATAAAACAAACTTTACTGCTTTTACTGTACAGATGAATATACTCTCGTTTTTATAAAATATCTGACATATTGTATATATAAATATACTCACGTTTCTGAATGTGTAGAAATCTTGTTTGCCGTAGTGATCTAGAGCCGCCTGGTTGAGAATGTCAGTCATGTGACCACCTAGTTCTAGATTCATCTCGCGCTTGTCTTTAGGACTGGCTTTAGGGGAGAATCCCACCTCCATGTCTTCAGAGAAACCAACGTTCAGGTCGTCAGAAGTAACCTCCTGCCAGATTCTCTTGTCAGGACTCTTTCTAGGACTAATCTCATCCTCACTTTTCTCTTGAGGTGGTCGTCGTCTGGGGTCTGTTTTACGAATAAACAAAATGGTGGAGAGAATCACTATGGAAACCACAACCGTAATGCCAGCTACAACTCCAGCAATGATCATGTATCTCGTGGAATCTGCCTCCATGTTAGCAGCGAGGAGGGTTGAGTTTGTGAATATTATATTAACAAAAAGCGTCCTCGTAGACTGTTTAGCCGGCTTGCCGCCATCTTTTACTACAATTGTCAGCTCGTAATTTGGTCTATCGTTTACTGTTATCCGTCTGTTCATAAGCAACTCTCCAGACTCCCTGACCATTTTGAAGATATTGTCAGTATCGCCTGAAGTGACAAAATAAAAGAGTTTTGCATTGATACCTTCATCGCGGTCAGTGGCTATCACTTTGGTGAGGTTTGATCCAGGAATTATATCTGAGAAAATGGTGATGCTGTTTTTCTCGTTGCTAGGAAAGATGACATGAGGCTGGTGATTGTTGATGTCCTGTACGTGTATCTGAACCGTTCCCGTGGTGTTTAGAGACGGTTTACCTTTGTCTGATACAAATATACTCAAGTTATACACAGACTGAGTCTCGCGGAGCAGGAGTCTGTCGGTTCTAATGACGCCGTCTGTAAATACTATAAACGGGAGGTTTGGGTCGTGTGATAGAAGTTTGTATTCTAGTTCAGCGTTTAAACCAACATCCTTATCTCGTGCTTCTATCTGCCCAACCCTCCTCCCTGCTGGAATCATTTCTGGAATATACAACATCACCGGGTTTGACGGGAACGTAGGTCTGTTGTCGTTGACGTCGATGATGTTCACGGTAACGGTTGTTGTACCAGTGAGGGGTTTATTGCCTTGGTCAACAGCTTTAACAATGAATGAAATCTCAGACATGGTTTCTCTGTCAAACACGTCATTGGCTGTAACAACGCCAGATTTCTCGTCAATGGAGAACATAGAACCCGCATCAAAATTCAGTCTGTATACAATATCTCCATTTACACCGAGATCCTTGTCAGAGGCAGAAACCTGAGTGACAAACTTTTTGGGATAACTATTTTCACTGAGATTTGCGTAATAAACTGGTTTATTGAACACTGGGGGACTGTCATTCACATCTGTTATGATGGCTAGAAAATTCACCAAGGCACTCAAACTAGGACTTCCGGAATCTGAACATGTTATTGTTATGTTGTGCTGGTCACGTGACTCTCGGTCCAGAGGCTGGTTAATCAAAATGGCATAACCTTTTCCTTCCAGCTCTTCCACTTTGAAATATTCATCATTAGTCAGACACAAAACTTCTCCGTTTAATCCAGAATCAAAATCCTCCACTTTGACGTGACCAACAAAGGTTCCTTCACGAGACTCCTCTGATAAAAGAATCGTGTCTGTATACACAGGCGACTTGAGAACAAGTTCTAGTTTGGGTGGTGTGTTACCTACATCCAGTATAGTCGCGTATAGAATAGCCTGTGATGCGAGTGATGGGTCTCCATCATCTCGAGCCTCTATTACAGTTTTGTATGTCTTCCCCGAGTGATACAACAATGGCGCCTTCACGGAGAGTACTCCAGTAGTGAAATCTAAATCAAACAGTTCCTCTAGGTACGACGGTCTGATTGAGCTGAAGCTGTACGTCACATCCGCGTTCTGTCCTAGATCTTTATCAAACGCCTCTATCTGTCCTACAGCTGAACCAAGAGGTCTGGTCTCATCAACATACAAGTTGTATTCCTTCTGACTGAACTCTGGGGCGTGGTCGTTAAAATCTATAACTTCTATATGTACAGTGAGTGTTCCAGTTTTCTGAGTACTGCCACCGTCAGTTGCTGTTATCTCTAGAGTATATCTGTCTTGAATTTCCCTGTCTAGAGGTCCTAAAGTAACAATTTTCAAATCCGTACTCCCGTCCAATTTCTTCTCATACTCTATGTCAAACACGTCCTGGTATGATTTAATAGCGTACGTCTTCACCGAGTTATTGATGCCAGTATCACTGTCCGTGGCGCCGTGTACCTGAATCTTTCTCCCCACTGTGTCTGATTCTATGATTGACGTCGTGATTTCATTAGGTCGGAAAACAGGCGCGTTGTCGTTGATGTCATCAACCTTGACCTTGACCGTCAGTATCCTCAGCAAGGTAATGTTGAGTTGTACAGTGACGTCAAACTCGATATCGCACGTGAGTGACATGTTGCACACGTCCTCCCTGTCAATCATGGCGGTGGAGAAGATGGCCCCGGTTCTGCGGTTGATGCTGAAGATGGACGCCGTCTGGAGAGTGTTGGGGTTCAGGAAGCTGTAACGTATGAACGGACGGTCCTCTTTACGGACCCCGTGCAGGATCCCACTCGCCTCGGAGATGTTGCCCACGTACGAGCCTGCAGGTTTTTGTTCAAAAATGTGAAATGTTACGTCAGCGCTACGTGATGGCATCACGACAGCGATGATGACGATCACGATGTTTGTGTATAACTGACTGACTGTTCTAGAGGCCATCCTCCTGTCCTGACGTCTGCTTACAACCTGCGTGTGTCTGTCACACCATCACAATCTGAAACAACAAATGTATGGTTAGTTTATACAAGATAAAAAAGATAAAAAATCGGTAAAAAAAATCAATGTGTTCTAGTGGCATCATTAAATATACATGTAGCACACTTTTAGTTTATACTGCGTTTATTACACAATGCATGCAGGTTTAGTACACAGAATAGATTAGTTTCTACAGTGTGTAAACATTATTCTGAAAGCATTGCATATAGATAATAGAATACCAAAATAAAACAGAACCGGTTACTTTGTATAATGAAAACATTATTTCCAATGCATTAAATATAAATTAAATTAAAATAAAACAGAGTATGTTAGCTTTTATATCATGTAAACATTATTCCTAAAGCATTGCGTATAAATAATAGAAAACCAAAATGTAACAGAACACGTTGGTTTATATATCATATAAATTATGTATAGTGTGTAAACAGAACATTACACACGCATGTCAATAATACAAATGAAGACAATGTAGCGGTCGATGTGTTATAATGCTCACCATCATTGCATGAGTTTAACTTAATGCCGACTGCCAGTCTGTAAAGAAATAGTCTTGTTAGTCTGTATAGGGTGTAAATATAACGTCCTATGAGAGCCAGAAGGTGCCACCTCCTTTTTGTCAAAATTGAGTTAAATGCATTAATATGACTCTTGGGTAGTATTCTGTCTTGTGTTAAATTATCTAA
>JAUTWP010169172.1:0-10376 GCA_033042655.1 Cyathermia naticoides | reverse complement strand
CACCGTATCCAGCAGTTTATTGCTGAGAGTTCTACAAAACAGTAGTGAACTGCTCGAGTAGGCTCCACCGTATCCAGTGGTTTATTGCTGAGAACAGTAGTGAACTGCTCGAGTAGGCTCCACTGTATCCAGCGGTTTATTGCTGAGAACAGTAGTGAACTGCTCGAGTAGGCTCCACCGTATCCAGCAGTTTATTGCTGAGAGTTCTACAAAACAGTAGTGAACTGCTCGAGTAGGCTCCACCGTATCCAGCGGTTTATTGCTGAGAACAGTAGTGAACTGCTCGAGTAGGCTCGACCACCGTATCCAGTGGTTTATTGCTGAGAGTTCTGCAAAGGAAAGGAATGTTTAGTGACATCCCAGCACATCATTTAATCAGTAGTTTGTTTTATTTAACGATGTCATTAGAGCACATTGATTTTTTTCTTATCATTGTCTATTGGACGTCATTCATATGGTAATTTTGACACATTTCTTTTAGAGAAAACCCACTTCCGCCACATAGGCTACTTTTTCTGATAAGCAGCAAGGGATCTTTTATATGCAATTTCCTTTTCTAAAGAGTGGCCTATGTAGTAGTAGCGGGTTTTCTCTAAAAGAAATGTGTCATAATTACCATATGTATGATGTCCAATAGGCACTGATAAGATAAAAATCAATGTGCTCCTGTGGCATCATTAAATAAAACAAACTTACAATTAATAAACTTATAAGTTGTATAACCATGGACCCAGATGTTATAAATACCAGAGTATGATATTTCACAAAAATCACCTGACAACTTTCTGATCACCTGAATAACATAATATCAGTTCCTTTGAAACAGATTAACAAGTTAATACAAACATAATTCATATATAAACGGAATGATTGGTTATCTGGGTACAAAATTATGTAACTTTTAATTCATGTTTGGCTAAAATTTCACTTTTCATGGCCTGGCAATGGAATGTTTGAAACCCAATACACACAGTGATTAAAACGATGTTCTGGGCTGTCATTTAACATTCTTTTCTTGATGTTTTAGCATGAAATGGAAATTTGACGACTTGGCACTTTGTATATTTTTCCATTAGCTATGCTGGGTTGTGGGGATGCAGTGGTGTGTCCAGGGGGATGGAGGGGGGTCAGATGGGGGATGGGGTTAGGGTCCGCACACACACCATATTTGCAGCAGACATTTTTTTTTGGTTATATTTTTTCAACCTGCAAAGGGTTCACCCTCACAACGCACCCCTCCCTTATAGAAAATCTAGATCTGCCCCTGGGATGCATGACACAAGGAGAAGACCACCTGACTTGTCAGTTTGATGAATGAAGTGACTGGGATGTTTTTCCTGCAAGCAGCTGTGTTAGCTACTGTCAATAGAGGCAGCAAATGCAGCAGCGTTTCAACATGTCCCAGCGTCGTGGGGTTAGCGGTCTCGCTGCATACCACACGGTGCTTTTTGATCTCGCCTTAATCTTAAAACCGGACAAACATTCCGTAGATTTTACAACACAAACAAGTTTGGGTGGATCGTTACCCAGGCTGAGATGCAGGGCTTGAGATAGGTTAATGTCCCAATGAAAATAACCCCAGGTGTTAATCTGTAAATCAACAATCGTATGTTAGGTCAGGTTTAAAAAAAAAAAAATTAAATATAAAAGTAAAGTTTGTTTTAATTAACAACGCCACTGGAGCACATTCATTTTTATCTTATAATCAGCTACTGGACATCATACATATGGTAATTTTGACACATTTCTGTTAGAGGACACCCACTGCTGCCACATAGGCTTTTTGATAAGCAGCAAGGTATCTTTTATATGCACTTTCCCACAGACAGGACAGCACATACCACAACCTTTGATGAACCAGTTGTGGAGAACTAGTTGGAATGTAAAATAGCCCAAACTGCAGCTGGGTCCACTGAGAAGAATCGGTCTGATGACCGAACTCTACAAAGGCAGTCATGCTACCGACTGAGCTACATCCAGATCCTCATTAAAAATAACTTTTTGTTGGAGGTGACATGACCAACTTGTCATATCAAAAACTATATATTGATATAGTATAGACAACTAATAAATAGTCATTTTTATTCAGTACATAGTTATTATTTAAAAAAATTTTCAGTATGTATATATTTTATGAAATCATTCACATTAAATATAAAGAATTAATATAGAAAATCTCTAACACAAGTTCAATCAGTGTACCATACTTTCTTGTAAAAACTTTGTTACCGACTCAGCAATTTTTAGCAATCCACCTTTTGACCCTAAAGAATGTCTTGTACTTCCTGTTTGTATAACAACACATCATTTAATAACATAGCAAAGTACATCTGGCGAGAGAATGTGTGGCTTGCACTATCCCAGTGTCACGGCTTTCAATTAAAACAGCTCTTTGAACGGTCTCATCCACAGTTTCCCTGTGATCATTACTTACACAATAAATCATCATAATCTATGAAAATGTTGCTACGTTTTGCCTCAAGCTGCTAATTGTTTCCGTATGGAGCCCGAAGTGGTTCCACACCTGGTTGTAAGAGACGGCGTGTTGCATCAATTATCCACACCTTACCTGATGATCATCAAAGAAATGAAATAGTTGTGGTGTTTCTACTTGCAGTTTGTCTCGTGATACCTGTTTTATGGTTTCCATGCCCCGGGCTTGTACTAGAAAACAAACTACATTGGTAGCCGGGAAATACAGATTCCGGTACAATCAGTCCGACTTAAGTGGTAACCACATTTAACAGCCACCTTTTTATTAGATCACATCTTCTTATAATATGACTCTGTATTATACAACCACCTGTCTAAAGGCTAAAATGTCTTTTTTTATATCATCTAATCATTTTCCAGGGAGCTGGATGTAGCTCAGTCGGTAGCATGCCTGCCTTTGAAGCAGTCGGTCATCGGACCCACCTACAGTTTTGGCTATTTTCCATTCCAAACAGTGCTCCACAACTGGTTCATCAAAGGCTGAAGTATGTGCTGTCCTGTCTATGGGAAAGTACATATAAAAGATTTCTTGCTGCTTATAAGAAAAAGTGGCCTATGTGGCAGCAGAGGATTTCCACTAAAAGAAATGTGTCAGAAAGACAATATGAATGACGTCCAATAGCTGCTGATAAAAATCAATGTGCTCCAGTGGCATAGTTAAATAAAAAACTTTACTTGTATTATGAACCTGTGTTATACAACCACCTAAAGCCTAAACAAGCTGTCTTTTTATTATCTCATATCATCTAATCAGGGAGTGGGATGTAGCTCAGTCGGTAGTGTGCCCGTCTCTGAAGAGGTCGGTCGTTGGATCAATCCTTCTCATTGAACCCATCTCCAGATTAGGCAAATTTCTGTTTCTACCAGTCCTCCACAACTAGTTCATCAAAGGCCGGGGTATGTACTGTCCTGTCTGTGGAAAAGTGCATATGAAAGATCCCTATCAAAAATGTGTCAAAATGGTAATATGAATGACATCCAATAGCCTATAATAAGATAAAAATCAATGTGCACCAGTGGCGTCATTAAACAAAACAAACTTTACTTTTTCTTTACACCTAGGTTTGACTGTAGGGTTGAGATGGTTACAGATGAAAGAATGTTGCACTCAATCATGTGAAAATCCATCCTACAAAGAAAATGACACTGGTTTTGTGATATCTTGGTACAGGCCATGTACCGAGGCAGATCAGTGGTCTATATGTCTACTTCAAAGGGATGTTGTGTACAGATTTTCACTTTATGTGGTGGGTTGGTGGTCACAGTATATCTCTCTCTGCTATAAGGTGTGTCGTAGATGTGTGTGTGTTGTTAGTCACCAGATAACAGGAAAACTGCTTATTTATAGGAGACCATACCTGACAGACATTCTGTATACAACTTCCTAGACCCATTTGCAGTTTAGACGGTTTTCCGTTGCAACAAATGGTCCACAACTGGTTCATCAAAGGCTGTGATATGTCCTATCTATAGGAAAGTGCATATAAAAGACACCTTGCTGCTTATCAGAAGAGTAGCTTATGTGGTGGTAGCAGGTTTCCTCTAAAGAAATATGTCAGAAAGAGTAGCCTATGTGGCAACTGCAGGTTTCCATCTAAAAATGTGTATGACATCCAATAGCCGATGATAATATAAAAATCAATGTGCTCTAGTGGTGTCGTTAAATAAAACAAATATTACTGATTAAACAATATAAGATGGTGACATTATGTTCCTTATGTTTAAAAATAACAAAATATTATTTATAACCTGGCTAAATCGAGTAATAATTTGAGCTAAGAAATATTTACTGTACAACAATATATTGTAAATGCTGGTGAACCCTCTGTCTAGACTTTATGAATGACCAACTTCATTGAGACCCAGTGTTCCCGATAATTCTATTTTATACTCCATCCAAATTGTACCTCTTTTTTACACGTATACTACAACACCCTACACAGCTTTTTACCTAGTCTGTACGAGAACACAATGAGCGCGACATCCTCTAACAATTGTTTGCACTAGGTGACATACTACCGACACTAGTGGTCTTTGTAATTTAATGACATGCTGTCATATTGAAGGATTGAGTCCGTTAGACGAAGCATAATAATTTAAAATTTCCTCATAGGGGACGCAGTGATTATGTGAATAAATTCAATGTGGTACATTATTCACGCGCACTCCGCATAAAGGTTTAGACTTAAATTTTAGATCTCTATCTCATCTGACTTTGAAAAGGAAGTTTTTTCTCAGTTTAAGTGTATGATAAGATGTTATAGGCTAGGGTTAGTGTTACCGTGTGGTGTTTAATCTGTCAAGGGTTGTCACAAGTTAAATTTGTTTTATTTAACAACGTCACTTGAGCACATTGATTTTTATCTTATCAGTGGCTATTGGACATCATTCGTATGGTTATTTTGACACACTTTTTTAGAAGGAAACCCACTGCTGCCACATAGGCTACTCTTTTTGATAAGTAGCAATGGATCTTTTATATGCACTTACCCACAGACAGGATAGCACATACCACAGCCTTTGATGAACCAGTTGTGGAGCACTGGTTGGAATAGAAAATAGCCCAAACTGCAGATGGGTCCACTGAGGAGCATCGATCTGATGACTGACCACTTCAAAGGCGGGCACGCTACCGACTGAGCTACATCCCACTCCAGGGTTGTCACAAGTTGTGCAGTCTTTCCAGATTATCAGTTTACTTGTGTATCATAGATTGCTTCAGGTTGTGTTAAAACCTCTAGCATTCCAAGCATTGTTATATATAGAATGATATTTGTCTAATGAAGAAATCTGTGTAAATAATCTAGAAATATGTCTAAACCAGATATTAATATATCCAGTATATATATGTTTATCTGTGTCTGAAATTTGTCTAATTCAGAAACCAGCATATGTCCAATCCAGAAATATGTCTAAATCAGCATTTATCTAATCCAGAAAGCTGTCAAAATAAGCATTTTTCTAATTAAAAATATATTCAAATATATCAGTATAAACCAGTATATTAATATGTCAACCTATATCAGAAACCTGTATAAAACAGCATTTGTCTAATCCACAAACCTGTCTAAACCAACATTTGTTTAATCCAGAACACTGTCTATG
This sequence comes from Cyathermia naticoides, assembly GCA_033042655.1. NCBI lineage: Eukaryota > Metazoa > Mollusca > Gastropoda > Neomphalida > Neomphalidae > Cyathermia > Cyathermia naticoides. The sequence goes on along the minus strand of JAUTWP010169172.1, from coordinate 4,778 downwards.
CAATTCTGTCAGTTTGTCATCGACATACTGATTTAATATGCAGTATAACGAACTGACAAGTTACAAAAAATTACTCCGATCTTATCTTAACTATATTCTAAATTCCAACTCGCAGCCTGGTATGGATTCATTAAAGAAAACATGGCTTATGTTCCTTCATCCATACTTCCTGTCTTGTTTTTTTGTCAAAGATATCTGGTTATAATAATTATTTGTTCCTGGATGCTACTTTCCTGCTGGGAGTGGAATGTAGCTCAGTCGGTAGCGTGCCCACCTTTGAAGTGGTCGGTTGTCTGATCAATCCTTCTCAGTGGACCAAGTTGCAGTTTGAGCTATTTTTCATTGCAAACAGTGTTCCACAATTGGTTCATAAAAGGCTGTGGTATGTGCTGTCCTGTCTGTGGGAGTGCCTCTTATCGAAAAGAGTAGCCAATGTGGTGACAGTGGGTTTCCTCTAAAAAATGTGTCAAAATGACCATGTATGGCATCCAATAGCCAATGATAAAGATCAATGAGCTCTATTGGTGTTGTTAAATAAAACAAACTTTACTTTTTATCTATAATTACTCTAAATTCCAACTCGCAGCCTGGTATGGATTCATTAAAGAAAACATGGCTTATGTTCCTCCATCCATACTTCCTGTCTTGTTTTTTTGTCACAGATATCTTGTTATAATAATTTATTCCTGGATGCTACTTTCCTGCTACACTTGCATTATTTTCAAATTTACCAATACATGTCTGAAATGAACAGAAACATAATGCAATTTTTCTGCTCTAGTTCTGTGATGAGATATAGCTCTGTAATATAGCTCTGTAATATAGCTCAGTAATCAGTAATATAGCTCTGTAATATAGCTCAGTAATATAGCTCAGTAATATAGCAGTAATATAGCTCTGTAATATAGCTCTGTAATATAGCTGTTTTGGTGCTGATAACACAAAATTATTGTAAACTGTAGAAAATATATGGAATGGAATTTTTTTGGTGCTTACATCACAAAACAGTGTTCAAGCATGCCCCTCCTGGGCATGATGTGCAAACATGTCGGACACCCTACCCAAGATGGGAAAGGAATGTGTGTGGGGGGGGGAGAGAGGGGAAGAATGTAAGGATATTATTTTATAGAAAAGATAGCCAAAATATTTAATATATTTTATTTTTATGGACCAAGGGAGACTACTCCTGTCTGATAAATTAATGAATCACTATAATTATTATATCCTCCAATTTTGTGTTTTCTTCTTTAAATATTTATTTTTAAATGTATGTATTATTTTAAAATTATTTAGTAAATTATTAATCTTTACAATATCAATGTAAGATTTAAACAAATGTATTTTACTCTACCTGAAAACTGTGATTTCTCCCTGACTGTCTCACTAAATTCTGTATAACACATACATTACAGAAGCGGATCCAGAAATTCCGTTTAGGGGGCCCCCCAATGATGAGCATAAGTGCTACAAACATTCCAGAAAATATTTTCAATGTAAAAATTTGTAAAATAGCAAAATTTAGGGAGGGCCCTGGCCCCCGGGACCCCCGGCTAGATCTGCCACTGCATTAAACAATTTTTTATATATAAAACTATGACATTTGTTGTTAATTTGAATTGGTGACCAAGTGGTTTATGCTTACATTCGTACAAGAAATATTCTTGTTATGGTCCACTTTCCCTTAGACAGGACATGAACATGTTTCCACTTTTACAATAATTTGCTTTTTAAATGTCTTATCTTTAATAAATGTTTTAAAAAAAATTATTTACTATAATTTTCTTACTTAAAGATATTAATTATATTTTAAAAAATACAATAAAATCTTATAAGTTTGGTATATACCCACTTTTACATTCATTTTATTTTTCTTATCAAATGACAAATAATCTAATAAAACCAAAGTTAATGAGGCAACAAGTAAAGTTTGTTTTATTTAACAACGCGACTGGAGCACATTGATTTTTATCTTATCATCGGTTATTGGACGTCATACATATGGTTATTTGGACACATTTCTTTTGGAGGAAACCGTCTTCCCCTACATAGGCTACTCTTTCTGATAAGCAGCAAGGGATCTTTTATATGCTCTTTCCTATAGACAGGACAGCACATATCACAACTTTTGATGAACCCATTGTGGACCACTGATTGTAACGGAAAATAGCCCACACTGCAGATAGGTCCACTGAGAAGGATCGATCATACAACCAACGGCTTTGTAGGTGGACACGCTACCGACTAAGCTTAATCCCGCTCCAATTAAGCAACAATGAGTGAATTACCTACTATTAATGTGACAGGTATGGTTAAATAGTATGGTCGTGTTTCCAGAGCTGTGAGAAGGAGTAATAAGAGGAATTCTGTATGATGTGCTATCACATGCTGGTGTAATGATGTTCTAAGTCAATCTGCATTGTTGCCGGGATATTATCTCCAGTCCATCGCGAGCACTTGGTTTTCTCTGCGCGTCTCAATGGCATATCTGTAAATGATATTGATTCACAGCCCACGTATTGAGCCGGCCCATGCAACTCAGTGATATTTCTCCCGTCCGGACTTCGTGTCCTGGGCTGCGTGGACCACGACAAAGACATAAATTGGTCTGCGACTCCATTCATTGCTAATGCTTTTAGCGCATGCTAGCTGAAAGTGTCTGTGACAAAAATAAAGAAAGCGCGTAGTTAATTGGAAAACACTTTTATGCGAAGTGGACAAGCTATAATTTATACTGCTTCCACCCTGTAGTGCTTTAATTAAGACGGTGTCTGCGGGTGACAGAAGATGAGAGAGGGATGTAGCTCAATTGGTAGAGTGTCCGCCTGGAGCACATTGATTTTTTCTTATTAGCGGCTATTGGACGTCATTCATATTATGGTCATTTTAACACATTTTTAGAGGAAACTCACTGCCGCAAGATAGGCTACTCTTTTCAATAATCTGCAAGGGTCCTTTTTTATGCACTTTCCCACAGACAGGACAGCAGATATGACGGCTTTTGATGAACCAGTTGTGGACGACTTGTTGGAATAAAAAATAACCCAAATTGCAGATGGGTCCACCGAGAAGGATCGATCTGATGACTGACCGCTTCAGGTGGGTACGCTACCCACTAACTTACATTTATAATGCAAAATAATATTCTCCTTTTTAAAGTGATTATGTTCTTTTTTATCTCAACATGGACTCGTCCCAAAAATCATTTCTGGTTCTGCCCTTGATGTTTAAAAACGTATCCCTGCACAAGGAAGTTATAGATAACTCTGTGAAAGGACACAGTGACACACTTTAATACACTTATATAAATTGTTAATTGAAAGTTTTGCTTTCTTCCAGTATTAAAAAGGTTATTTACAATGTAATCGTATGTTAAGTGTCATGTTTTATCCCGTGTGACATTAAATGGATCAACATGCAGTGATTAATGCTTGTAAAGCTCTGTTGTTTACATGCCAGGATAATAATGTGTCACAAATGTTTATTTATTGTCATTAGGGCTGTACTTTTTATAGCTGTGGATGAAAGACATTGATATACCTATGTGATACACTCCACGTGGATGAAAGACATTGATATACCTATGTGATACACTCCACGCAGCACATGGCCGAGTCAGCAGTATTTTGTGCACTGTTAGCGGGACTGACATTTTCATTAGGTCTTGTAGTGTATTCTGCATCTACTCAGCTTAATTCAACACCGAGCTTCTAGCTTTGATAAAAGTAAAAACTTTGTTTTTGTTTAACAAAGTGAAGTTTGTTTTATTTAAGGATGCCACCGGAGCACATTGATTTTTATCTTATCATTGACTATTGGATGTCATACATATGGTCATTGTGACTCATTTCTTTTAGAGGAATTATGCTCCTGCCACATAGGCTATTCTTTCCCATAAGCAGCAAGTTTTTTTATGCACTTACCAACAGACAGGACAGCACATACCACGATCTTTGATGAACCAGTTGTGGACCATTGATTGGAATGAAATAATAGCCTAAACAGCACATGGGTCCACTGAGAAGGATTGATCCAATGACTGGCATTTCACAGGGCTATATACTACTGATTGAGCTAAGTTCAGGGTTGCACAAATTAAAATTCTGCGTAACCCATTAATGGGTTAAGCCAAAAATATTTTTTAAAATAATGAAATTTATTACATTTTTTATTTGTGTTTGTTTGTAATTAGACATTTAAATCTTAATCGATATTAGGTGTCAATGAAGTAATACTGAACAGGAAAGAAAAAAACTAAAAAATAAACAACAACCAAAAACCAAATGGGTTACACAAGGCCGGTTTCGCTCGACCCTCATCTGAACAAAACTGTTATTCGTGCGATCTGTGCACTCCTGTGAATCTCACTCACCAGCATTACAAAGACTTATTTAAACAGTGTCAGTCTAGATTATATTTCATTACATAGGTAAGTACGGTATGTAGGTAGTAAAGAAAATACCCATCATAAGTAACGTTCTATGTTGGTCAATCACACTTGACAATGATGCCAACAAACAAGAGATATACTTGTTCCCTCCGACCCTCCCATATCCTCCCATTCAACCATATGAAACCAAACGGTCTGAGCGGCCCGGGTCTTTAATTATACAGCCAGACAGAGCCAAGCCGTATGAAGATGATCCTATCATGGGAGATGAAATACCCCCCACCCTCCCATCTTTTATGTAGCATTCAGTCTGCTTAGAATTTATCACCTCCAGTCATCTATGTTTAGAGCTGATACAACCGTGGCTAGCTTTCTGCTGTTTAGAATTTAT
>JAUTWP010169161.1:0-10376 GCA_033042655.1 Cyathermia naticoides | reverse complement strand
TGTGTTTAACACATTGACTGCCATTTTGCCACTACGAGTTTACTCATAGTAAAACCAGTGCTGTGTTGTATTAAATTAAAGTTGTCAGCAATGGCGATAACACAATTAGTAATCTTTCTGGCAATGACTAATAACAAATTAATCTTTATATGACTTGGCAAACTGGACTGTCTGCCATTTTGTTTACGGCAGTGAACGTGTTAATGCCCATGATGCATCTTCATTCTTCATACAGATGTAAACACTTTTTCAAAACATAAAAATTAGATTTTTCAAACTGCTAGGCAGATTAAGAAGGAGAAGAATTTAAATCAGAAGTATAAGAGCACAACTACTATTTTTACAAGCTTACTATTTGTTTCTCCCCTCCAGATCCGCTGCTGTATGTTGTGGCGAGCGTCGAGGCGCACCGCTCAGAATACCAGGGGATGTTGCCCTTCTCTGTGGCACTGCTTATGGACAAGGTGTAGATGCTGTTGGTGTAGCCATCACAGTTGCAGTTGTCACCATCACGGCCACCATTGCCTGATGCCCATACAAAGATTGAGCCAAGTCCTCCTCGACCCTGGTAAAGATAAACACATAAAATAACATTATCATTTTATATAATAGGGCTCAGTTGATATCGTGCCCGCCTTTGAAGCGGTCGGTTGTGGGATCGATCCTTCTCAATGGACCCAGCTACAGTTTAGGGTATTTTCCGTTCCAACCAGTGGTCCACAACTTGTTCATCAAAGGCTGTGGTATGTGCTGCTCTGTCTATGGAAAAGAGCATATAAAAGATCCCTTGCTGCTTATCGAAAAGAGTAGCCTATGTGGTGGCAGTGGGTTTCCTTCTAAAAATGTATCAAAATGACCATATGAATGACATCCAATAACCGAAGATAAGATAAAAATCAATGTTTACAAGCTTTACTTTTTATATAATAGGATTCATTGAATACAAAATGCACAACAGACTGAGTTACCATGCTCATTTTCTTCAGAAAATATTTTTTGTTTAAAGACACTCGATGAGTCCAGCACATTGTTTAATCAGTGACTATTAGGTTTTAAACTAGGGGTTTTTTCCCATATAAAATAGGTTTGTGTGGCCTGCTATACATTTTCCCAATAAGTAGCAAGCTGTCTTATATGCACTTTCCAACAGACAGGATAGGACATACCATGGCATTTTTGATGAATCAGTTGTGGGCCACTGGTTAGAATGAGAAATACCGTAGTTGTTCTGATGTTAGCATGATTGAATCTTAATTGTCATATGCATGAAAAAATTAACCAATCATCTATATTCCTGTGTTTCCCAAAGGAACCATATGAACCCTTGGCAAACAACATGAAATAATATAAATATAATATTAATTAGTACAATTCAGGTAGTTGTACCCTTTAGTCACTTAAAACCCCTGGGAAACCTCTCTAAACCGGATACCCACATGACCAAGTAAAATGTCAGGTTTTTCTTTTTTTAGAGATTTCTTGTTTCCAGAGGTTATATTTACACTAAATGAACACATCGGATCGTTTTGTCTGGTTTTGATGGGATTCCTCTACAGAGGGGATCTGGTTTAGACAATCCACTGTATTATCTATATATGACTTCCTGTACGTATTATTTACATTGTACATGAAACCTTCAACTGAATGAAACTGTGTAGCTTATTCACATTTCCTCCGTTTATTTTATCAAATTTTCACAAAACTACAAGCACATCCTCTTCAGGCCGCCCAGATGAGAGATAAAGTGATCATCAGCTGTATGTTTATTGGAAAGCCCGGGGATAAGTTTGTCTGGGGTAGATATATGAGATTTATAAAATACACCTTATCTCTATTCATGTCCAAGATAACCCCGATGTCATCATCTCACGAATACTACACATGAGAACAGATCAGTTTTCAAACCAGCGTCCATTGTTTTTTCAATGGCTTTTAAAGCTGCAATCCCTAGAATACATTTAATAAAAAGTTTGTTTTGTTTAACGACGCCACTAGAGCACATTGATTTGTATCTTATCAGTGGCTATTGGACGTCATTTTGACACATTTCTTTTAGAGGAAACCCACTGCCTCCACATAGGCTACTCTTTTCGATAAGGGATCTTTTATATGCACTTTCCCATAGAAAACATAAATTAATATTTAACTATTTAGAATAGGCGGACTGGGATGTAGCTCAGTCGGTAGCGTGCCCGCCTTTGAAGTGGTCGGTCGTCAGATCAATCCTTTTCAGTGGACCCATCTGCAGTTTGGGCTATTTTCAGTTCCAACCAGTGCTTCACAACTGGTTCATAAAAGGTTGTGGTATGTGCTGTTCTGTCTGTGGGAAAGTAAATATAAAAGATTCCTCGCTGTTTATTGAAAAGAGTAGCCTATGTGGCGGCAGCGGGTTTCCTCTAAAATGTGTCAAAATTACCATATGAATGATGTCCAATAGACGCTGATAAGATAAAAATCAATCTGCTCTAGTGGCATCGTTAAATAAAACAAACTTTTCTTTTTTAAAACTTTAATTAGACAGTAATTATTGTATATGCTTAGCCCACTGACAGCAGACTCTTTACAGCTTTGAGGATCGATAAAGCATGTCGTGATTTCTTTATACATTATTTCATAACTAAAACACTGATATGCACATCGTTATCGGTTGTCATTGTCATCTTCCTGGTTGGTGACAACAGTTCTAACGCAATGAGATCTAACGATCTCAATCAGGACACATTCCGAAATAAACACTTAAAGTGGCAGTGTCTGGGCTTTTTTTTAAATATTTAACTATTTAGAATATATCTTGTACGTTCGTTTGATGCGCTCCACGCTCCATTCGTCTTAGGCACAGATGTGCTGTATCTAAATTAGATCACGAGAAATACATTACAAATCCACGAGGCGGGTCACCACCTGGCCGCCTTCGCTATGCCGTCACCTATTCGCGTGACCTAAATGTAGTACAAGCCGTATCGTTGCGTCAGAAACACGAAGCGTGGTGCTCATCAAACAAACGTAGAAGATATATTCTAAATGGTTAAACAATTTTTTTTAAACCCAGACACTTCCACTTTAAGTGTGTTTAGGAGAAAGAGTAAATAATTGGTGTCATTATTATTTTTTTCTATCAGAATATTGTATTCAAAATTGGTAACGAAAAAAGTAAAGTTTGTTTTATTTAACGACGCCACTAGAGCATAATGATATTTTTTTATCATCAGCGGCTATTAGACTTCATTCATAAATTATGGTAATTTTGACATTTTTGTTATAGGAAATCCGCTGCCGCCACATAGGCTACTCTTTTTGATAAGCAGCAAGGAATCTTTCATATGCATTTTCCCACAGACAGGACAGCACATACCAAAACATGACGTTACAGTTTTGATCACGTTGTTTAAAGTTGCTAGAAACGTATTTTTTCGGTTAGTTGTTTTATTTCCTTTCAAGGATTATAATTATGGGAAGTGTATATAAAATCATGAATCAAGTTTTTCTTAAAAGAAATTAAAAAAATAAACATTAATTTGCTTAAGCAAACGTTTCAAAAACTGATTTCGAGTTGGGTTTTTTTCCTGATTTCCAGATAGGTAAGTTTACTTTTTGATTCTTTTGCAATATTCGGCTAAAGCAGGTGCATTTTTTGTTTTTTGGTTTCTTGATTATCATACTTACGTGGTAGAGTTTGACCACGCAAATTTCCAGATCGGTAAGTGAATAACCGATATAGTCAACAAATATTTTTTTATGTGTTTTGACGCATCAGTTAATACCTGTAAATACAGTTCTAATCCCTTTAAATAAACTGAAATAAAATATATAAACTTCTTAAAAAACTGAAATATAAAATAAAATATGTATAAAGTTCTAAATAAATTTAAATATAGTTCTAAATAAACACACAGAAATGTGATGGCCCAAATAAATATTTTACGTCAGTAATTTTCAGTGGGCCAATCCTACTTTTAACCAAGGTTTATTTGTTTGTGCAAACCTTGCTTTTTAAGGTGATCACATTAATTTTATGATCTACAGTATTGAGGTGCACAGGACAAATTTAACGGTGTGGTTTTGTATAAATTGCTGTAGGCAAAATAACTTCTGTTATGTTTATTTGTTGCAAAAGATAAGTTTTAACAAATTGCCATAGGTTGAATCAAAATTGCTGTCATGAGTCTTTCACCCAGGGCAAAAAAATTACAAAATTGCTGTGGGTTGCAAATTCTTATATTCAAGCCCTGAATGTGAACTTTTTCCACTTGCCTGGATTTTTCAAAAATCAAGGATTGTTTGCGTTAGTGTCAATGGCCATTTAACAGAAAAACTGGACTATCGGACAATATTTTAAAATATCAATTGGTCAAAATTAACCATTATATCACATTAAAGTTTAGTCTATTAATGACGACACTGGAGGACATTGATTTTTATCTTGTCATCGGCTATTGGACGTCATACGTTATTATGGTCATTTTGACACATTTCTTCAGAGGAAACCCACTGCTACCACATAGGCTACTCTTTTCGATAAACACCAAGGGATCTTTTAAATGCATTTTCCCACATACAGGACAGCACATACCACAGCCTACCACTGGATGGAACGGAAAATAGCCCAAACTGCAACTGGGTCTACTGACTAGGATTGATCAGACGACCAACCATATCAAAGGTGGACAATTGATGACCTGGGAGAATGGAAAATAAATCAGTGGTGTAGTGTCTATCAGTCAAAACACCCATCACACTTCAGATAGCTCTTGGTTGTCCCAGTGGGTTATTTCCCAATCCAGCCAGTGGTCCACAATTGATAATGCATGTTTTTTTTGTCTGTGGAAAAGTGTATATATAAAAGACAGCCTGCTGCTTGTTGAAAAGAGAAACCCATGTGACAGGTTTCTTCTGAAGACCATGTGTTATAAATAGCATATTTGAGACCTGGTGATGTGCTTGTGTCATTAAACACACATTCCTTTGTTTGGTCACCTGGAAAGTGGTATTTTTGAGCCACACTGGTGAGAACAAACAACAGAGCTACTGTGAACCAGTGACGGTAGCCTATCACCTGAGAAGTGCTTAAAAATCTGTGCATATGCTGTACTTTCCATAGCGCGTAGGGTGATAGGGCAGTAGGTTTCCCCCCTGCTCCCTTGGATTTATCTCTCAATTCAGCAAGCCGGTTGGCATCACGGGGGGCCCAGTCCCATAACTACCCCAGGGGCAGATAAGGGGTATTAATTTTAAAATACTTTGCTCATAAATATCTTACATTAGAACGAGCTTCAAAATTTATTTTCTAATAATTAACTATCACAAGAAAATTTAAAAGTCCCGTATTAAACTTATTTTTATTAATTTTTCCACTAAATATTTATGTAAATCCATAATACCATCACATTCCCCCCCTTTCCCGTCCTTGGTAGGGTGTCCGGCTAATGTCGGACATCGTGCCCATGAGGGGTGTGCTTGAACACTTTTTAGTAATGTAAGCATGTTAAAAAAAATTCCAGTCCAGTCCTGTACTTTCGCTTCAAGCCTCTGGGTTGAAGCCAGTAGTGGGATTAAATGTCGACTGTGGCAGCGTTAACCACCCAGCTACTTCATAGTTGATGAGTAATAGCTCAGTTACAGCTGCTAGCCTAAGACATGAAATAGCTTCACTCTATTTCTAATTGTGACGGCATCTGGCCTGCGCATGAACAAATACCGAACAGAAGCTGGCAAACACCTCCTGGACATCACTGTTTACCCATCTCACCTGGTCTTTACACAAATCTCAGACAAACACAGCACCGTCAAGAAACTTAAAAGTCTTTCCTTCAGTCACAAATCAATGTTGTGCACACACATCAAGGTATGGGTATTAAAAACCATCACCAACAGTGCTAACTCAAATGTAAATGTTTAAAATATACAAATGCGTCTTTTAAAATCCGATAAAATGTTTTTGAAAAACTTATTATTTCTTATGATGTTCCGAGTGGTAAATAATAATAAAATATACTTTAAAAAAATAAAGACCCCTCTTACTGTTACTAAAACTATATATAGTATAAATCTTTTGTAATTACACATCTGCCAAACTGATGAACCAGTTATGGAGTAATGGTTGGAATGGAAAATAGCCCAAACAGCAGATGGGTCCACTGCAAAGGATCGATCCGATGACAGACTGCTTCAAAGACGGACATGCTACTAAATGAGCTACAGCCCACTCCCCGCCTCACAGGAAGACAAACTGTTTATTCAGTTACTCACAAGCTTCACTGGCTAATTGCATTTCAATCCTAACCTTTAGAGAAATATCAAAACTAGTGACATTATAATCACTTAATTAAAACAGATTAACACCAAGTGAATGTTATCAAGGTGGACACTAATCCAAACCTACCCAAAACCTAACTTTCATCTGAACCTAGAACCTAACTAAATACAACTCTAATCCAAACCTTTAACTAAAAGTAAAGTAAAGTTTGTTTTGTTTAACGATGCCACTGGAGTACATTGATTTTTATCTTATCATCGGCTATTAGATGTAATTCATACGGTCATTTTGACAGATTGCTTAGAGGAAACCCTCTGCGGCCACATAGGCTACTCTTTCTGATAAGCAGCAATGGACAGGACAGTACATACCACAGCCTTTGATGAACCAGTTATGGACCACTGGTTGGAATGAAAAATAGCCCAAACTGCAGATGGTTCCACTGAGAAGAATCGATCCGACGACCGGCCTCTTCAAAGACGGGCATGTTACTGACTGGGCTACATCCCACTCCTCCAAACCTTTAACTTACCCAAAACCTAACTCTGATCTGAAGCCAGAACCTAACTAAATACAACTCTAATCAGTAAATCCTAACTATATTAAAATAAGAAGCTAATCCAAACCTATAACCAAATTAAATAAGTGGCCATTTTGACCCAGGTGGCTTATATATATAGGCTGAAATACATACATTTGTACTACTAAAGGACATTCAATGAATATAAAGTAAAGTTTGTTTTGTTTAATGACGTCAGTGGAGCACATTGATTTTTATCTTATCAGCAGCTATTAGATGTAATTCATAGAGTAATTTTGACACATTTATTTTAGAGGAAACCCACTGCCGCCACAAAGGCTATTCTTTTTGATAAGCAGCAAGTGATCTTTTATATGCACTTTCCCATTCACCTAATGAAGATCAATGTTATTAATGTTTGTATGTTAGGATCAGTGGAGGGGTTCAAACCTAATGTAAGCATTGTAAAAAGCATTGAGAATTTTCAGCACTTGTGTAAATGGTTTGTATAAAAAGGTGGTTGTTAGTATGTTACATAGTTTGCTACCGGCATATGACTGTAAAGCATAGACATTCGATTATCTTCCATGTCATGACAGATGATGGCTTTTTCTCACTTCGGTGGTTGAGGTTTTTTGCCAAGAATAGTAAAGTAAAAGTATGTATGAATGTATCTGTGTATGTATGTGTGTATGTGTGAAAGTAAAGTTTGTTTTATTTAACGATGCCACTGGAACACATTGATTTTTATCTTTTTTTAGAAGGAAACCCTCTGCCACCACATAGACTACTCTTTTCGATAAGCAGCTTTCGATATGCACTTTTCCATAGACAGAACAGTACATACCACAGCCTTTGATGAACCAGTTGTGGACCACTGGTTGGAACTGAAAATAGCCCAAACTACAGCTGGGTCCACTGAGAAGGATCGATCCAACGACCAATCGCTTCAAAGGCGGGCACGCTATCCACTGAGCTACATCCCGCTCTAAAGAGGCAATGTCTGTGTTTGTATATTTAACCATTTAGAATATAATATATTGTACGTTTGTTTGATGCGCACCACGCTCCATTCTTCTGACGCACCCGTTTGCTGTATCGTAATAAGATCACACAAAATACACTATAAATCGGCGAGGCGATCCGCCAGTTGTCTGTCATCGCTGTCGTAATGCTATTCACATGACCTAAATATGGTACAGCAGGTCGTTGCGTCAGAAGAATGGAGCGTGGTGGGGATCAAACAAACGTTCGATATATTTTAAAAGGTTAAAAAAAAATTTTAAACCCAGACACTGCCACTTTAAAATGTTTAAATGTTATTAATATCATCTAACTCTTCATTGGGGAGGGGGGTGTAGCTCAGTCGATAGCGTGCCCGCCTTTGCAGCGGTCGGTCGTCGGATCGATCCATCCCGGTGGACCCAGCTGCAGTTTGGGCTTTTTGGCCCGTGGTATGTCTATGGAAAAGTGCATATAAAAGATCCCTTGTTGCTTATCGAAAAAAGTAGCCTATGTGGCGGCAGCGGGTTTTTTTCTAAAAAGTGTATAAAAATAACCATATGAATGACGTCCAATAACCGATGATAAGATAAAAATCAATGTGTTCCGGTGGTGTCATTAAACAAAACAAACTTTACTTTTTTACTAACTGTTGATTGAATTGAATATTAGAATAGATTCACTAATAGACCGAATATTTCTGTTTCTGTGAAAGTATTTTACGTATCTATATTTATTTTTTCATATTTGGTTATTTAATTTTAATTTTCCAAAGCCTTTTACAGGGACAGAACGTAGCTAGTGTTAATTTGTGTCTATCGCACATGCAAAATTATTGCGCTGGATTTTCTCAACTGGTTTTGCGAATTCCTTCCTAACACGGGTACTAATCAATTCCGTGATGGTTTTTGCTTGTACAAACAACTGCCAACTTTCACCAAACGTCATTGACACTCACAGAAGTAGGGCCTATCTATACACATTTTTTCCCACCCATTCTTACGTTCACTTTGAAAAGTTCATAGTTGGAAAAAAAATTGTTTTGTTTAATGACGCCACTGGAACACATTGATATTAATTTTATCATCGGTTATTGGACGTCATTCATATTGTCATTTTGAGAAACTTTTTAGAAGGAAACCCGCTGCCGCCACATAGGCTACTCTTTTTATATGCACTTTTCCATAGACAGAACAGAACATACTACGGCCTTTGGTTAACCAGTTGTGGTCCACTGGTTGGAACGGAAAATAGGTTCATAGTTGGCGGCCATCTGCTATATTCTGTAACCAATCAAAAACAACTTCCTTTTGACAGGATTGTAGTCAAAACGGCCCCAGTATAAAATGGACCTAACAATATTTGGTCAAAAGGACCAACGTGAAAAAGTCAAGACGTCCCTAGTATGGATATACGACATTCATGTTTTACATTCAAGTGATGAGGATGATAAATTATGGTCTAATAAACAAATGTTTAAAATTATTTGTTAGATTTTAAATACAAATAAGATTTGGAGAAACATAAATAGTTATAACTATTATTTTGCATGCGCGATACACAATTTAACAATAGCTAAGTTCTGTTCCTGTAAAAGGCTAGGAAAAATTAAAAAAATACAATGTATGTCAAATCTCAAATGCAAATATAATTATCGTCTTATCCTAAATTTGAGCGTATTTTGTGTAATGTTTTAGGTATATTAATATTAACCAACTGTAAATCAACCCATACATACCTTGAAAAATACGTTTATGTTATTAGAAAGAACAAAATTAATATGCATATTCTTCAAAAAATGAAATAAAGACATTTTACATATGACAGATTTGAGGTAATTTTATAGATGTAAAGGTATTCGAAGTACTTATTATTGGTATTCCAGTAAAACAAGTTTCCTATTGAGCATAGTATGAAAGTTTATAATCGAATACCATTTAGGGGTCGTACACAATTTTCACAAGAGTACATTTGGTACTCTTTTTGGAGAACCCCCCCCCCAAAAAAAAGAGTACAGAAAAAATGTTGATTTTTCGCAAAGGTTTTAAAAAAAGATCAACATTTTTGGTGGGTTTTAAAGCGTAGAAGGATCGATCCGACGACGGACCGCTTCAAAGGCGGGCACGCTACCAATTGAGCTACATCTGAAAATGTGCGTGCTCAAACTCTACCACGTAAGTATGATAATCGAGAAAAAAAAACTCGAAGTCAGTTTTTGAAACGTTTGCTTAAGGAAATGTTTTTGTTTTTTTATTAAGAAAAACTTATTTATCTGTACTTTGAACTTATGTAATTTGCAGAAAGTTCGTGATTTTATATACTCTTTACATAATTATAATTATAATCAGAATGCAGGAAATGACAACTTTAATTCTAAAAATTTCCTGGGAAGCATGCCCACCTAGAACTCATTTGCTTCTCTGAGGTCGATATTCACCCCCAGTATTCATTTCCTTCCTACACTTTTAAAGGATTCTCTATAATATAGAATTTGGGCGAACCTCTTTCCCCCACAGTGGCGGATGCAGGATGTTCTATAAGGGGTTGGGGCGAGGGGTCGCAGATGTGATGTCAAAGTTCACACATGCACTGAAGGCGTAT
>JAUTWP010169160.1:0-19952 GCA_033042655.1 Cyathermia naticoides | reverse complement strand
ATACTGAGGTAATAAACAAAGATAAAATTGTTAGTTTTACACATACATACTGAGGTAATAAACAAAGATAAAATTGTTAGTTTTACACATACATACTGAGGTAATAAACAAAGATAAAATTGTGTAATGTAATTTATAGTTTGATTCAATTGCATTCCCTACTTGAGTGATAATCTAGATTATTCACAGTACACAATGCGTCATAATACTATATAACATTGCAATATGTGTGGTGCAATTTTCCTGTTTTATATAACTTTTATTATAGATTTGTTTGTATTATTTTAAAGTGAAACATTGATGCAGAAATCTATATACTAGTACTATTTTACCCTGTAACTGAAAAAGGTGATGTCTGTATTGTTAAGTTATTCATTAAAATTAATAAAAACTTGTTCAGTTATGGTGCAATCCACAGAATAAAATGTGTGTGATGGGTAAAAATCCATCCGTCTTATAATTTGTAATCCATATATGTATGTTGGAGTTTGTCTTAAAGAAATACATTTCAGGCCCAAAGAAAATTTAAATATTTGTAGTATGACCCATCTAATACATACAGAGTCAGTGTTTGATATATATATTTTAGAAATTCATTAGTTCTTCTAGAAGCTTGAATGTAAATAATAAAACATAATTTTACACTATTTCAGACAAAAATCATTAAAATTTCAAATGATGATTTGATAAGTAAATCCAATACCACTTTTTTTTTTCCCTCTACACCTGTAATGTTTTAGTGATTACTATCAAATGGTCATGTTCATCTTGATAAATTAACATGTGTTAATGCCACATGGCTAGCACCTTCACCTAACTTTCATCAATCAATTGATTGGTCTATCATTTTACTCCTACTTGATTACCGGTAGTGTCCAGTAATAAAGCTGAAATTAATTTATCTTTAATATAACTTAATTCTGTGAATAGTCAACAGTTATTTCCTACATTTTTGTTATCAGTTGAATCAAAGAGAATCTGTCACCGATGCAAAACTAGTCTGTTTTTTCATCTGGCTGTTTTCAACACTTCACGAGCATACAAACAGTATGCAGGGGGGAGGGTGCTATGGGCCCAGTATACACTTTAAAAAAAAATGAAAAATGTCAGAACTGGAGTACTTTTTACCACATCAACATTTTTCATTTGGGTGTGTACACTTTTAGAGGGGAGTGGTCAAAAGTGTTAGGTTTATACGCTCGTGAAAATGTTGTAAATTATATAATGGCCTCTAAAAGAAAATACATTTCATCCAGATTAAAGAAAAATGATGTATTGGCATATAGTTCTTTTTCCCCTTCAATTCTTTGTTGACCCTGGGCCATCCGCATAAATTTTCTTTCCAGCATTGTACATTGCTTTAATAGTATCAATATTATGTTAATTTGCATGATTTGTGTATTAGATAAATAGTAGGTTTCTACCCTAAGGTTACTAGCCATCACCGTGAAGTTAAATCTTGAATATTGAATGGGATATTCAAAGAGAGTGTTAACATCTAAGATTACGGGAATGACGAGTGCCAGAGTATTTTTGTTTTTAAAATAAAGGCAAATGCTTTTCATAAAGCATTTTTCTTATCTAACTGTAGGAAAAGGAAAATGATGCCCAAAAATGGGATCCAGATTCCCTTAATGTTGAATGTCTGGATCTGCCATTTTGCTTTGCATAACATGAAATAATATATTCTGTTGCCTATTAATATACAAATGTCCCACAACAAAAGATATATTGATGAGCAATAAAAATGGAGCCTCAGAAATGTAACCAAAACCTTTAAAGATTTGCATGTCTTAATTTCGCTAATGGAACTGAGGACTGATATTATTGGATACATTTGAAGTAACACTTTATTTTTATTGTTCTAGGTCTGCTGATGAAGTGTCCAAGCCGCCAAACCACAATGTTTATGAGCCTCCAACATGCAAGCCACCTGCAGGACCTTCAAGTGCGGTGAAGAACGAAGCACAGCCTCAGAGTAATGACAACATTAAGTATGGAGAGCTTGTAGTGCTGGGGTAATTAGATTTCTCATACATTTGCTCTACAGCTTGGTAATGGACTTTTACCAATAATGGCATTAACTGGAATAAAGTACTTTGAAAATAAGTTCAAATAAGTATGTTCCCAGAGTATGTAAAGGGAAAGAAGTAAATGTTAAAATGTCAAAGTATTAATTTTATGTAAGTATTCACATCCACATGTCTGTTAACATTACTGTTACATGAAGTTATTTTACATTAAAGCTTTTTTCAATATTAAACCTCTAAATTAGGATATTGTTAAAAAATAAAGTGTCATGCACATTTTACGCGATACAATTAAATCTGTGCTTCATGAATAATATTTGAAAAAACTTTTAATTTCCAAATAATTCAGGGTTGACCTAACATTTGAAGATGGTAAAACTTAACAAAATCAAATGTCCTACTGGTTCTGATATTTTTTACATTACTTGAAAGTTTCTTTTTAAGATGCATGATAACTGTTTTCTTATCTGTAGTGTTTTGTTAACATGTAAAACATGATTTAATTCTGTTATTCATTTCACTTCAGATACAATGGTCACCTTTTAAGTGGTGACAAGGGAAGACGGCGCAGCAAGTATATTTTACGAAAGTGGACACGTGCTAATGGAGTTAAGCCATTTAGGAAACACCTAGTGGTTAGTCCACAGTCATCAAAGGTAAACAAAATTTCATTTTTATTATTATGGTGACTTCCAAATAGCATACATTTGGTTTAGCATACTGTAACTGACTCATGATCACATATAACAATGTGGATCTCATATGATATTCTGGATAATTCTACTTTATTTAATTTGACAAATTCAGTATTTTTTTTATTGTATCTGGAACACCAGCTGATTGTGTATACTGAGACAAATTTGTAACTACCAAGTAATCATGTTATTCTGAATAGCATAATTATGAATAGTGGCACAAAGTCTTTCCATTATTTCAAGATCATTTCATCACTGCAATAACCTGTCAAAATTTATTGATAATATGGCTGAGCATTTTAAAGTGGATTACTACTTGATGTTTGTGTTGTGTTTGTAGGCTGTGCAGGACAACGAGCAGCATTCAGTATCATACACACTATCCCGCAACAAGGCTGTTATAGTGGAATACAAGCCAGATGAAGATACAGACATGTTTCAGGTGAGATTCAAATAAAACCATTGTTTTCATAAAAAACTTGTTAAAATTGACTCCAGTCGTTTGGAAATGCCATATGGTTTTGTGAAAAAAATACTAGTAACTAAAATTAATATGGTGTACATTTTTTTTCATAAGTCAAAATATTGAGTTACATCGAAACCATGTTACACTTTACTCCAGTCATTTTGGAAATACCACAGTGATTTTGTGAAGAAGAAAAAATCATATTTTGTACATTTTTTTAAAGTACCAATATTCAGTATTAAGATTAGTTTTCTGATTATGATTTTTAGCACTCATTATTGAAAAAAAAATTCTTCATATTTTGACTATTTTTAAATAATGTTATTATAACTGTCATTGGTAAAGCTTTGTGCCTGGATGATTTTCTTGATATTCAAAAAGAATGTTTCTATGGCTTCTATGACAGTAAACAATATTTGTAAAATAATGTTACTTTACTTCAACTACAGCCATAATAGCTATAACTATCCAGTGACATGTAATCATATAATATCTTGTAGTTATTAAAATATTATGTAAATGAAATACATTTTTAATATTTGTTTTACCAATAAACCAAATCTGAAAATGCACTTCAGAATATTTTTTTTATTTCATTTTCTTTTTAAATATTATTTATAGCATCTTGTAATAAATGTTTGTAGTTATTTCTATAAATATTTATAATTACTTAAAAAATCTTGGGTAGTACATGTAATTTATATTTCATTATGCACTTTTTTTCTTTTTACAGATTGGTCGCTCATCAGAAAACCCAATTGACTTTGTTGTTATGGATACCATTCCTGGTCACTTACGGACAACAAGTGAAAATGTGACACAGAGTACAATTTCCCGGTTTGCGTGTAGAATTATTATTGATAGAAATCCACCATACACAGCTAAAATATTTGCAGCAGGCTTTGATTCTGGGAAGAATATATTTCTAGGGGTGAGTATCATCATATAAATATAATAAGAAGCAAGTCAAAACCAGTTGACACAGTAAAGCTTACACATTTTTAATTGAAAAATAAAATTTAAAATTTGAAACAATCTGTCTACTTCACCTGGCCTTTATATTACGCCTATATCTTATGCCTATATCTTATGCCTATATCTTATGCTTACATCATACACATCACATGATGGTACCGACAAAGAGACGTCTGCTCAGCAATGTGACATCACACATCATTGTGATTGTGTCATTGGAGTTTTTGTTACAAGTTTGACTTTTATTTATTTTCGATATTTGCTATGCAAAATTTAAAAGGGTTTTATCACAGTAAACAATTAAATATTATATAATTATATTTAAGAAAATCTGAACTAGCAAATAATTATAAAATGATTCTTGAAATGTGTTTTTACATTTTTAGTCAATTTTGGAGTTTGTTATAGGTTAGTTAAACCAGGGTAAATAAACAAAATAGCCTAGATTTACAAATAAGCAATCCTTACATTACTTTTAATTATTTTTAATATCATTATATATTTAATTATTTGTTTGTTTAGGAAAAGGCAGTAAAATGGCATTCTGGAGATGAGATTGATGGACTGACAACGAATGGTGTGTTCATAATGCAGCCTCAAGGTGGATTCAGCCCAGCAGCTCGACCAAATGTCTGGAGGGAGGTTTCTGTAGGCGGTGGAGTCTTTCCACTCAGAGAATCCAGACCATCCCCTCTCAAGAGCTGCCAAGTAGGTTATGTTCAGGGGTTAACTTAGCTCTAGATTGAAAAATAAATTATCGGTAAAAGTTTAAAATTGAGAAATTCTTCTAATGAATTTTGGGAATTTGTTATCAAATTATATAGTCGATTAATCCCTGATATTATATCTGAATATCAGATTGTCAAAACTAGTAAAACCACATTTATGTTTTAATGTGTTGGCTTCCAGTGTTATTATTCATTAAAAAACACCTTTAAATCTAGTAATGAGTGGCTTATGTTCCTTATTTTGTTTTATTTTAAGAAACTATAATTAAAATTTGATATTTTTTCATTCTTTTAATGAGCACAAATAGATTACTAGTAATGCAAATATAAATAAACTTGTGTGGTTATTTGACAGATTTTAGAGGAAGACAATATTTTGAGAGATGGAACACTTATAGATCTTTGTGGTGCAACTTTGGTTTGGAGATCAGCTTTAGGTCTAATTACTTCACCAGTAAGAATTTCATTTCCAATATTGTTACATATAAATCGTATATCATTTGTGCAAGAATGTAAGCTCAAAAGGAGTATTAATATAATATTACATTTAAGTTATTGTAAATTGTTTTGTTTATTTCACTATTTATTATAATGATACTTTTTATTTTATTTGAGCTCTTTTATGGATTTTGGAAATGACATAGAATTATTTTCAAGGAGTAATTTATTTTTTTACTTTCCTTAAAATAAACAACAGAGTCAATCTTGCTCAAGGGGCTACCTGTATTAAGACAAGTATGGCTGTAATGTTATTAGTGTAGATTTACAGGTAGCAAAATGAAAAGTTGACTCGTTTTGTCAAACCACGTCCCTATGTATAAAATACAGCTTAACATTTAATGATATTTCTTATTTTAACAGTTTAATTTATTTTATAAACACATTATTCATTTGTTTGTAGAGTGAACATGAGTTTCAAATCATGGTACATGAAATAAATGCTGGGCGGCCTCAGTGTCCTGTTGGCTTGAATACCCTTGTTTTACCAACACGCGGCTCACTGAACCTGCGAGACAGACAGCCGTATGTCTACCTCAAGTGTGGACACGTACATGGCAAGCATGAGTGGGGACAAACCACAGAATCCAGTCGCAAATGTCCGTTGTGTTTAGAGGTATGTCACAACTCATATGTATTGCTTTCTGTTATAATTTAAAGATACAAGCAGTGTTAATTTTTCCAATCTTCCCAACTGCAGATACGTATTACTTATCTGTTATAGTAATAAGATGACTATACAATGTGTTAATTTTCTGAAACTCACCATTCATTGTCAGCATTAATTACAGCAGTTATTAAAAGAAATTCTGATTTATTTGTTTGTTCACTTTTAGACTAAAGTGTCTTAGACCTTCTTAAAACAAACCTTTTAATTTAGGGAAATGAAATGTTAATTCAGTTTGTTATTACAATAGGTAACAGTACTAACAGTCATAATTTTCAGCATTGAGAAGTGTATGTTGTTGAATGTTAATTGGGGATCCACATGCTTTCTGGCAATTAAAAAAATGCACATTTCAGTATTTTAAAAACAAATGCAATGGAATGGTGATCCTGACCAATTTCTCTTACTTTACATCATTTATCTAGTATTTTCATCTCTTTTAGGTTGGACCTTTCGTTAAGCTAGAAATTGGGTGTGAATTAAGTTTATATGTGGATTCCGACTCGCCTACATACTGCTTCAGTCCATGTGGTCATGTAGCTTCAGAAAACTCAGTCAGGTAATGAAAATAGTCTGAAAATACTTTATCCTTTACACACTAACATGTATCATCATTTAGGCCACGTTTTTTTGATAAAATGTTTCACGGATCCGCCGACGTGTTTGAAAAAACCCTGATGAAAAACAAAAATGAAGGTGCCTGTTTTTTTGTTTTTTTTACACCGATACTTACAGTTCGGCACAAAATCTCACACATTTTCCACCCCTATAGTCACAATTTGGAGTAAAAACAAAAAAGATATCATTTATTGTCTTTTTTTTTTCCTTTCGCCTTGACCACAATTTGCTTTACAAATCCGTGAAACATTTTATCAAAAAACCGTGGCCTTAATACCAACATACATAAAAGTAATGGAAACACAACTGTATTTTTCTTCATTTTGTGTCAGTATACTGTAGATCATGAAATTAATGCGATCATAATAATATTATTAATGCGAAAAATACATTTGTATTAATAATATGATGCATTTATTTCTGTTGATTAACGTATGAAAAAAGTGTTGTCTAAAATTAAGTTCATAGCAAAAACAAATGTGCTGTGATATGATTGACTGGTCACCAGTTGTAAATCACGTGCCACTGTCTACTGTACAGTTAAGGAGACAGGCATTAAGAAAATAGCTTTGTTTTATTTTTCCAAACACAGAATTAAAACAGAGGAAGAATCTCATTCCTGTATTAATACAAAACAAATAAAGATTTGGAGCACAATACATCATCGTCTAGTCTAGCATGTTCCAGATGTGTGACGCTTGCAGGGGTTTTCGCCACCTCATCAAAAACCGGCACGATCCACTGCACCGCGCATGTATAACACACTAATCCCTAGGTCGACCACTCTTTGTTTTTAAACATGTTAATTAACAGATATGTTAGTGAGTTACTTAATTTCGTTGGAGACACTGAAAGGTACACAGATATGTGCTGTTATGAAAAGTAACATTTTGAAGGGAGGTCACTCACATTAATGATCTACACTATATAATTTATAATTGTCTCACCATAACCAAATTTGCTTTTCTTGGGGCAGCAATGGCTCTGCAATCATTTTAATAGTATTCAAATCTTTTTTTCTTTTAGATCTGTTTTTGGCAAATTATATATGCTAGATTAGTGAATCTTGGGTCAAAATGTTTACCTGTGAAATGAATCTTAAAACTTGCATAAACAAGATTTTTAATTTATATTTCTTTTTTATGTTGTCATTCTTATGTTTATAAACAAAAATACTCTAGTAAGAGATTTAGCATGTTATACCATGTTAAATCAAAATGATATCATGTCTATGAGAAAGAAATAATATTTCACGTTTCTATTGTTTAAATCTACTTTGTTGTTTTCCAGATACTGGTGCCTGGTTACAGTGCCACATGGTTGTCATGGTTTCCGAGCTATCTGTCCATTTTGTGCTACACCACTTTCTGGTGACCCTGGATATGTAAAACTAATCTTCCAAGACCATACAGAGTAAAATCATGTGATCATATTGAAAATAAAACCAAAATTCTTTGTGTTTATCTAACTTTAGTGACAAGTATGGTATGTCAAAGGACATACAAATGTTCAGAGTTTCAATATGTCTTGGAGAACATGAAAAAAACAATTGTAAGTTGGGCATTCCTAGAGATTTTACCATGGACATCACGCGATGTCAGTCTGCATTCTTGTTGTGGAAAATGTGTATTTTTTCATGAGAAAATTCATGAAAAGTGATATTACGGTAGCATGGGATTCCAGCAGTAGTTTGTTATAGCTGGCCTTTATTTAAGTTTTTATAGTCAGGCATTTACACAGTGGAAAATCTTTTCTTTTTTTAAGCCATTAATTTGTTTTTAATGTGTTATGGATGGAATTGATATAAATAAACTGAACAAATGCTATACATACACTAGTGTTACTAGTCTTGATATAACTTTTTAACATTTATGTTGAAAGGAAGAAAAGGGTATTTGACAAAAGCCCTTGATTATAAAACATTTAAAGTCCAGACTTTATGGAAATGTGAGTCAAGACTGTGGAAATTAAGTCCAGTCTTTTAAAGCTTTATAAACTCGGGATCAGATCAGATTTTAGTACAATTTCAAATACATGTATGTGGTAAAAAGTTAAAAATGAAGAAAAAAACCATACAAAGTTAAAATGCATATGAAATCTTTACTTCATGTTATTTTGCATAATTTGTATAATAGTCATCTTTGCTGTATTTCATGTATTAAATTTAATAACAAATATGATAACTGGTATTGAGTATAGGTAGATATCACTCACTCACTCACTGATGCTGGAATGGTTGTTGTAAGGCTGGAACTATGGACTTGTACTCTGGATACTTCACTGTATATTGTATTGTACAATGTCCTATCTCTGGTAATATACCTAAGTTATAAATCTAAGTTATAACTGCTGAACTAAAACTTATGAAGGTCTTGCCGTTGTTGAAATATTTTCCTTTTCTACAAAATGGCTGAAATGTAATAACAAATCCCATTCAATTTCATGCCAACAAAAGTAATGTTTTTAAATTAGTGTGGATACTATTATAAATATAATACTGTGGATAGGAATACCCAGCAGTTCTTACTCAGCATTTGTAACCAGTCTTGTACAAATCTTTCAGTATGATTAACAATTTCACTCATGTTTACAAACATAAACAAACTTTCAAAACGTGTATTATGAATCGCAACTTTTTTATAATTTTATTCCAAGATGCAATCGTATAATTGTTATGATTTGTTTTGTTGCTAGGAAGTAGCATATCATTGTTTTCTTTTTATTAAAGAGATAACCCAGTTGTTCAAATGTTGGTGAGCTTAAACAGAGGTTAGAATAATATTTCACAATTGAAAGTGAACCCTTGTAAATAACAATCAGAGTCTAAGAAGTATATTTGGTGACTTTCTCTAAATAAATATATAAATAAAAGAGAAATAATAATTTATTAATATACCAGTACTAAATTGTGGTTAGCTAAACTAAGGTTTGAGGAATCAGTCTTGTATGGTGCCAGTTGAATTGAGTTAATTACAGTTTATAGTAATCATTCTCCATTCTCTATTTTTTAATTTTACTTGACAATTTTTGAGGATTATTTAATCTTGTCTCTGCATGTTTATAAAATATATATTTGTTTTTAATGTATGTCAGGGAGGCTGATGTTCATTCATATCCCATTGTTATTTAATTATTATTTCTCAAAATATAAAACAAATTATGTTTGGGTTTTTTACAAGATCTTAAATATCTTATCTATCAGTGTTTAAAATACATGAATGTCTACTTTTATTTATATATTTGATAATTAAGATGATAAATTGTAGTGATATGTATGAAGATAGTGTACTGCTATTATATTTATGTTACTGCTGAAGTATCGTCAACAAATATTTGCTAATGTTTGTTTGGAAATGTTATTGGTTGCAAAAAATAAGAATAAATATAACAAAAACAACCTTTTTACAACCTTTTAAACACATACAAAAAGAGCATATTAATAACTACATTAATGGAATTAAAATAGAAGTTGCATACAATGTCATATGTCAATCACAAAACTTAAAGAAACGACATGATATAATCATATTATTCTTGCATCTCTTAAAAACCAATCATGCAGTAGTGTATAGCAGTGTATTGACTTCCATGACAGGTGATGACCTTTGATTTCTGTGCTTTTTAATTACATAATCATGACATAACAGAGAACTGACAATTTAGATGTTTTTTCGTTAGTGAAGGAAATCTACCAAACTGATCAGACAAATGATCAGCAGTATGAGCACAATTCATGACACATCAGAAGGCATTTAGCTTTTGGCATTTATCATTGTATATAGCTCTGGCTATGCAACATAAGTTTATACTAAATTTAAACTTTAAAATTTATTTATAACATTGACATTAATATTTTGGTTTCAAAATAAGATCCTCTATATTTTGTATAGCATGCTTCTCAGCACAATTCAGATTTTCTAAAAATAAAGACATTTGTGGTTGAATCGCATTTCAG
The DNA here is from genome assembly GCA_033042655.1 of Cyathermia naticoides. NCBI lineage: Eukaryota > Metazoa > Mollusca > Gastropoda > Neomphalida > Neomphalidae > Cyathermia > Cyathermia naticoides. The sequence continues at coordinate 9,320 of JAUTWP010169160.1, read as the reverse complement.
TGTATCACAGCTTTATGCAAACATTTCATATTCTGTTTAGTTAACTGTCATATGAATTAAATGTTGGAAGATAGAACTGTGGTATTTAAAAAAAACCTATGTAATGGATAATCATCAAGATGACTGTTTTATCTATTTATATCCAGCAGAGATTTCATAGCAATTACTCTCCCAATATTTACTTACATTTGTTAATCACTACATCGAAAATGTTAAAGGGCTTAAAGCAAAAGCCTGTTATTTTATATGCATTTTACAATTAACTCATACTTTAGTAAAACATTGTTTGATATACCAGTCAATACTCTGACAGTATTCTGTGATTCAAGGCTCTTAAGAATTTATAATGCACAGCAATTTTGAAATTGTTTGACCATAGGTGAAAGTCTCACCAACGGCAATTTTGATGGTCAGGTCAAGTTGTTTAACGTCTATGTTCAGAGCCAGGCTGTTATAGCAGACACCTCTTATGGGTGCAGTTTATGGTTTTATCCATCTACCGCGTCCGGGACAGTAGGAGGGGGAGTAGAGGGGGGAATGCACGGTCACACTAACGGAAACAAGTGAAATCTTGTTAGCCCAGTTTGCCGACTTGTGTGTGATTCAACCTACAGCAATTTATACAAAACCAGTGGCAAGTGTATGTTGTGGTGCACAACTCAAGTTGTGTGAACTGACATGTTTGTATGCATTGTTCAGATTTCCAGTTCATGTTGTGATCTTACCACAGATGACTAATCTTCTTTTTCTTCTGCACAAAATCTATTTGCTTTGCTATGTAATAGACTCAAGTCTTAATATAATAAGCAATTTAGACATTGTAATATTTTGTGGCTTGTTAAATATTTATGGAGTAAACTTTCATGATGCAATTTTTAAAACTTATAGTGCTCTGATTTAACATTTTATAAAGCAAACAGTTTGTTTTGATACTACGTGTTTATAAATATATGCTTTAACCATGATGAAAAATTACACTATTTTGTGTTTGTTTTATACATATGGTATCTGTAACAGCCTATACATTTGGCTTACACTTGTACTTGAGTCATCCATTTTAAAGAGTATTTGCAGGTGTACAAACTATGTGTTGAGGAATGAGATAGTTGGGGTTTTATCATATGTAATGTATCGTTTCAAAAATGAATGATGATGGGGATATTTGTACTGGGTTAAATTTTGGTATGATTTATCATATTCATATTTTAGGTGTTCACAAATTGTATTACAAATTGATAATATACAAAACATATTTTTATAGTGTTGTACATAAGTAGATGATAGTACTATTATTACCAGATAGAATGTAAAATGTGTATGAACTATGAAGCACCTATTAGGTCACTAGTTTGACTATACAAGAAGTGGTGATGTAAGAGTTAGTTGTTTCCATTTTTCAGTGAACTGGAAAATAATGTTGACCATTTTATTTGGAACTATTCGAAAAGAGCATTTAGTCTGAAAATATTTTATAATTGGTGATCGGTCACCATATTGTCGATAATGGGTTTCTTTATCTTAAACCATATCAGTGTTAACTTGGTCTATCTTATAAGATAGACTTGTTAACACTGATATGGTTTAAGATAATGAAATCCATTATCGACAAACATGCAGATAGACCAAGTTTGCTTAGATTTATTGACTTGCCGGGTACTATAAATCAGTAGTTAAATACCAAACTTCTTTCACAGACAATCTGTACCAAGTTAACCACTTGTTCATTTTGCTAGCCCTAAAATACTCAACATATCTGTGATTCTTCCATAACTAGATAAATATACCGGTAAGACTAACATATTCAAAGAACAGAATAAATATATCCTATAGGTATGATCGTAACATCAATCAGACATTTTCTCAGAAAATGACACAAACAAATTCAGAATAGCGATTCACTATATTTGAATATTTATAAGCTTACCAAAAAACCTTTTACAGTGGGTAAATAATTTAATATCAGGGATGAGGTTGTTAAATTATATACTCTTGTTTGGAATAGCCCTAGCACTATCTTATGCTACATATGAGTGGTTCTTTTACAGTTGTCCATTTTTACTTCAGTCTGACACTTCACCCATAGCATCCAGTCATAGCACATTCCAGTACAGATGTATTTTCATGTTTGTATAAAGTGAAATTAATCGCAAGTTTGAGTGTAAAATGTTTTTAAAAATTGAATCTTGTTTTTTTATGTATATAAATATGTTATTCTTAGCACTTCATACTTGATTTAGGAAGTTTCACATAATTGGTATAAAAATTAATCTTTTATTTAATTTTTAAAACAATTTACAGATTTGTTTTAAAACATAAAAAAGTTACGTTATTATTATAAATGTATGAGCCAGTGTTGTGTGTAGTAGTGTATTACTGTGCATGGACTACATGTTTGAATGTGCTTGCTCATTAACTGACTTAATTGTAATTCATGACTTTACCATAGAATATTTTGTGGGTATGAAATTATTTTAACATGCATATTTTATAAAATATTCAGGCACATTTCCTATTATACAAGTACAAACTTGTACCCAGAATATTTGTTTCTACTTTTGTGTTTTGTACTGTGTTCAGCACTGCTTACCGTACTCTTATTATTCCATTCCACATTTTTAATTAAATTTAATCATGGAAATTGATAAGTTGATTCAGATGCTAATTTTATGTGAAATATTTTGTATTTTTGTTATCTAAAAGTGAAACAAAGCTTTATTTAAGTAAAAGGTTTATTTGGAGGATGCTGTCTTAAATGAGAAAGGTTTTTTTTGTATTGTAGTAATTGTCACAAATAATAGTTTTGATTCCACTCTAAGATGTAATTATATGTAACTTAAATATATGTTGATTTGCATATGACAGGTACACACTTGGAATTAAATAAGCATCAATTATCAGATCAGTCTGGGAATTAGATTTATATTAACATATTTATTTTTCTTTGTAAATTGTCATATGCTGCTCTATCTATCCACTTCCCACTTCATTATAAATTAGGGCTGCAGTATATTTTATTGCAATAATCATAAAATAAAATGTATCTGTGCTTTTCTCCACCCCTGACTGTCCATCTTCCTAGTTTCTTTTTTATTTTGCACTACTTCTTAAGTGTTAGTTTATACTTCTTTCCCCACATAATGCTATTTTTAACCATGTTTGTAAGATAATTCGGAGTTAACTGAAATATTTTGCTTTTAAAGTTGTTGCTAAATATTTCAGTTAAAGTATCTGTAATATATTTCCTTCTATGTGAACACGGACCAATGTAATTATCACTCAACTGGATACATGTGATATCTATGAAATGTTTTTATATACATATATTTTATCTTGCCATTGATACGACAATTCAGGACAGTTCATACCTGGACAATTCTATTACATAAACACTAAATAATATATAGGTACTGTATTAGAATATTATAATTATAGATGGCCAGCCAACCCACAAAAAGGCCTCTAGAAAATAGTTTTGAAAGCTTACCATATAGACTTTATTAAGTGTGGTTACCTAATTTTACTCAAAAATGTCATCAATTTTTTTTTTAACTTTCTTGGCCAGCCACTCTAACAAACACACTTAAGTAAGACAGACATTAATTATAAATTGTTGAAATAATGCATTTACGTGTATATATTTTTTAAATAATGTTCAGTCAGAATTACAGTCTCTCATTCATTCTCTTCTTGGCAGATGATGGTTTAATAAGTTTTTCCACAATTTTTGTCTTTGTGGGGGAAGGATTTGTCCAGGGGGACTGTCCTAAAACTATCTTTTAGACATCAGGTGTATAGTTTTTCATGCATGATACAGCATTTTGTGTGTGTGTATGGGACTGTACAGTACAGGAGAATAGTGTCAAAGAGTATAGGTTGTTTTTTCTTTCCTTTTACAACAAATACCTACCTTGATTTAACATTTTTATTTACTCATAATCACACATTGATACATCTACATGTATGTCACCTCAGGTGTTGCAGATACAGCCAATAAAAGTTTTACTGATGACTTAACATGATTTACCAACGAATTGATTCAAGAATGGATATTGATGTAAAGACAGGATAAAAGTAAAAACGTTGGTATTAGTTGATCATCAGACAAGTGGAATTAATTCATAATTTAAAGTAACACTACCTCTTACAATGTATAGTATTAGAAATACTGTATGCAGTATATTGTACATACTGTAGTGCTATTAATAGTGATGTCTTCACATAGGTTTTCTGAGGTGGCATATGATGTACCGGTATATGAATTTAATTTTTATAGGATATGTTTTCAATATGCTGTGTGCTAATTTTGTTTTGGAATCCCTTGTTGCTTGAATAAAGAAAAATGTTGAAATATCACTTTTTGCTACACCATCAAGATCTACATAGTTGAATTTTAAAAAATATTCTTTTCTTCTTTTTTGCTCTTCATTATTATTTTATTTTTCATGTAAAATTGTTATATTTTGTGTACATATGTGTTATTTTGACCTGATTTTAAATCAGCATTTCATCTCAGGGGTTCTCTTTACCTTCGTCAGTTTGTTAATATTAATTGTTCCACATGCTTTATAAATTGCTCAAGAGCCATATAATATTTATCATTTTGCTTTGGCAATCATCCCTTTATAAAGCCAAAATTTTGTAATGTAAAATTTTTTTAAGTTACTTTAATTTTTATATAGAGAACCTGTTTCATCTCATACTCAACAGCAACTGTTATTCTACACTATCGCTGTTATTCTACACTATCGGTTTCTTGATTTTCAGTCTGAGTTGGAGGACATTTATTTTATCGTACGGTAGTGCATGGACCAGCAGCCTAAGTTTTTGGAAGCTAATGTTTTTCAAAAACATTCATCACTCTTGTTTATTCTACGTTCGGTTGTACAATCTTTAATTTTAATTTGGCTATAAAATGAAAAGAATGTTTGTTTAATGACAACATATCACATTGTTTTAATCAAAGGCTGTTAGATATCAAAGACAATACAAGCTAGTTTACAATAATAAAATAATGATTTAAAAAAAGATTCCTGTCATAAAATGTGATTTGGCATCCAATTCTAGATATTTTTATGAGGGTGAGGTAAATAAAATTCATATTGTTGTTATGGGTAACAAAACTTGTGTAAAATAATAAAATCCAACATGCTTTGTATATTTATATTTTATAATGCAGATTTGAGAAACTGATCTTCACATTATGTGAAGTTGTTTTACTTGTAAGGATCAGGTATTCATTGTTATTAGAAGTACATGTACTTTTAATATCTTAAAATAATAAAATATTTAAAATTCATTAACTCCAAAAAGATTTTTTAAATGCTAATTCTAGTATTCTTTAACCAATCAATCAGTTATGTCTTGAATCTAGATTATTTAAAACAATTCTTCACCAGCATGGGAATTTAGTCAATCATTCCAGGAGTATTTTGTTTTAAAAATACATTTTTATTTATGTTGTACTGTAACTTAAGTACCATGACCCAATTTAAAATTAAAAAATATTTGGAAACAATTTGTCAATATTGTTGAAAAATAACTAGTCATTTTTAATATCAAGATTTACATGTACAGTTGAAGAGCTCAAATGCAAATTGAGATTGATGTACACTTAAAAAACCAAACTGGGTACGAATGAAATATGGGCATTTTTGTTATTTATACTAATTTTTAATGCTATACAATGTACAGTATATAAATTTTAGAGACATGTTTCTTTAACCAGAATTGTTTAAATAATTTCCATTGTTTTAGTAGAAAATTGTTGTGTAATTGCATAGTAAAACAGTCATTACCTGTGTATCTTTTGTAGATAATTGACGTGACATCTGATGTAAGAAACAGTTCATGAGATAAAATGTGTATATTGTGGTTATTCATGCACCAAATTATACACAAATATATGTGAATAAATCAATATAAACATATTTTGTCTTGTTATCACTATCAAAAAGTGTTTGTTGCTACTCTGTTGTGTACAAAATTTAGTAAATAAAAATAAAATTATGTCGATTTGATTGTTAGGGGTCATTCAAATACAAGTAGAGGGATTCTGTCTAAACTGGCATTTGTCTTAGAGTGGCAGTGTCTGTGTTTTTTTTAAATATTTAACCATTTAGAATATACAAGTACCACATTTAGGTCAAGCGAATAGCGCTACGACATAGCGATGGTGGCCAGGTGGCGACCCGCCTCAAGGATTTAGCCTCGAGGATTTACAGTGTATTTCTTGTGATCTAATTTAGATACAGCAAATCAGTGCATTAGACAAATGGATTGTGATGCACATCAAACAAATGTACAAGATATATTCTAAATGGTTAAAAAAAACCCAGAATCTGCCACTTTAACCAGATTTGTGTGTAAACCAACACAATGTAGTTCTGTCCATCTACTCTGGTTAATCTGTCTATACCGGCACTTTGTTTCAAATCTGCATAATTTGTTGGTCAGAGTTCACTTTATGTACCATATATAATATATATATACCATACATCATAAATGTTAAAATAATATTTTTTAAATATACAAATACATTGTATGAAAAATAGCTTTAAAGACAATAAGAGTTGTTATTCTTTGTGACATCATCACATGCTTCTAGCCCTGACCATGGCTTTAAAGACCAGACCTCAGTTTGAGACTGCAATCCGGACTGAAAAAGGGTATCAGGAATACAATTCCATTTCATGTTATCTAGTTGTGTAAAACAAAATTTCTTTCACACAATTATCAACTGAATAAATAATGATCTTTCCTTGTACCAGTACGTAAAGAGAAATGAAAACAAAATATAGATCTGACAAGTTATAAACCATCATCCAACTATTTACAAATAATAGTGAAATAGCAAAAACGTATTTTTCAGTAATTAATCACTGGTTTATTTTACAATAGCTTATATTGTACACACTATAAATGTTGTAAGGACTTTGATTAGTCCTGAACAGTCACCACATTTTCATACAAAAGTCCAATGTCCAGGTATCTAAATCCAAAAGCTGTTTACTAAACTTTTACTAATGAATTGGTTCAAAGTGCGAGTCTGAAAAAGAAAAAGTTGATAAAAGATGTATTTAACATTATTTTAACATGCCACATGTATTTTGAATTTGGTATCAAAACAGAATTTATTTTTAGATCGCGTAAGCAAAATTAATTATCTACATTTATAAATTCATAAATGTCAAACAAATGAAGTGATTGATGACTTCAAATCTAAGATCAAAATCTATGGCATCTGTTCAATATCTATTTTGCATTATAAAATATAAATATATTTTTCTGAAGGTATGTAAATATTTGTAAGATAACCATATATATGTTATAATATGTATATATAATTTAACTATTTTTTAATGTTCTTCTTTGTTGACGGTGTTCTATCTTTTTATGGACACTTTATATACTATTTTAAATAAGTTATGCAATACTTGAAATAAAGTTGTTAAAAATAACTATCTTACGTTTACGACGTTCTCGGATTTCATTCCATTTAAGAACATTAGGCTCAGAGTTTGCTGAAAATAAAAATATCTGTTAGTACACGTTTTTTTAATCTCCAGCATATAAAAAATATTAATTTTGGTAATTTTTATTTTGACTAACACCCCAGTACCTTACATAAAAATAAGGCATAAAAATGTAGTGGTGTACCACAGGGTAAGTAAAAATGTTTTCTTTTGTTTTATTTAACAATGCCACTAGAGCACATTGATTTTTATATCTTATCAGCAGCTTTTGGGCACCATTCATATGGTAATTTTGACATATTCCTTTTAAAGGAAACCTGCTGCTGCCACTCTTTCCAATAAGCAGCAAGGAATCTTTTATATGCACTTTCCCACAGACAGGACAGCACATACCACAGCCTTTGATGGACCACTGGTAGGAAAAGAAAATAGCTGAAACTGCAGATGTGTCAACTGAGAAGGATCAATCCATAGTGGTGAAAGTGTAACAAATCAATGTAAAGTAAAGTTGATAAATATGAGTTATATTCACAAGTATGCACGCACACACAAACATTATACATTGAATTCCAAATTGTAAATGAAAATTTGACAACAAACAAAACTTACCAGCTTTGTGGATTGAAATGTAGAGAGGAAAGGTTCCAATAAGTGAATAGGCCAAATATCGTACATATCTCGAGTTGGTCCATATCCATTTAAAAGGAAACTGTGAAACTTTAGCAGATAGGGTATACGGGTATTTCATTGCCTGGCCTCCCGAACTCATCTGAAAGTCAAAAAATAAATAAATTTCAACAAAACAAATTTGAGCCATCACCAGAAAACCTACAACTTAGGGGCTGTTCACAATTTTCAACATTTTCACAAGCGTACAAACCATACGCTGGGGGGACGGGGTTAATGAGCCATGACGATGTACGCTTTAAAAAAAAACCAAAATGTTGATCTTTTTAGTTTTATTTGCAAAAAATCAACATTTTTTCTGTACTCTTTTGGTGGTGTACCAAATGTACGCTTGTGAAAATGTTGAAAATTGTGAACGACCCCTTATTACAAGTATAACTTGACAATGACATCACCATTTGCAGTGTTACATCTCGTAAACACTGAAGTAAAAGTTCAGCAGTAAAATTAATTTTTCAACATTCTAAGTAAAGTAATCTGGAAAATTAATTCCATATTAATTTTGCAGAAAATGTTATTCATTGTCAGTAATAATTATTCAGACTGTCAGAATCCAACTAAATTAAAAATCTGTTGTATGGACATTTTGAATTAAAAAAATTTCTACCCATTATTTTAACTTATAAAGTCACAAAATATTATTCCTTATGTTACAAAATTGGGAACATACTACAATCTGTCTTACGTATAATATGTCTGTACGACAGAGAATCTGTCGTATGGATTAATTTTAAAATGTCAATAATAAATCACCTGACTATTAAATTGATTATTGTGGCAAATATAAAGAGGATCTAAAGAAAGAAAAAAATATCTTGGAAAATAAGGGTATTATGAAAACTTTTTGACATATTTTCTGTCGTATAGACATGACTAAAAAATCCTACAGGCTTATTATTGCACAATACCTAAAAAGGTTTAAACATATTATTAAACTACTGACAATATAAATATTAGTTATATAAAGTTTGTTTTTATTTAACGACGTCAATAGAGCACATTTATTTTTATCTTATCAGCGGCTATTAGACGTCATTCATACTGTTATTTTGACACATTTTTTCAGAGGAAATCTGCTAATTGTCACATAGGCTACTCTTTTCGATAAGCAGCAAGGGATCTTTATATGCACTTTCCCATAGACAGGACAGCACATACCAC
>JAUTWP010169149.1:0-10376 GCA_033042655.1 Cyathermia naticoides | reverse complement strand
GACTGCAGTTGGGTCAACTGAGAAGGATCGATCCGACGACCAAACGCTTCAAAGGCGGGAGCGCTGATTTCGATGGCGTCACTGTGATGTTTCTGTTACAAGTCCACAAGTTGAACATGGTTACACAAACACGCACGCACGCACGCACGCACACACACAAACACACACAAACACACACACACACATACACACATACATGCACAGTTGCATGGAACGTGAATGGTAACTCTTTTTTCTTATTTTTTCCATTTTATTTCAGGAAGTGGCCGCAAAAAAAGAGTGAAAAATGCGACTTTGTTTTTTCATATGAGCAAAATTTACCTCGGCCGGTTTGTAAACCGAATAATAAAAACAAATACTGGCCTAGTTATAGTATCCTGTGTTCAAACTATACAATGTCATGCACACGTCATTTTAAATAGTATTTCATAATCAACGTAATAGACTGTCACGTACATGCATTCACATAGTTATAGTATCCTGATATGAGTTCATACTATACAACGTCATGAACACGACATTTTAAATAGTATTTTCTAATCAAGGATATGTTTATCACAGTCTTAATTATAATAATTATGTATTCGTTATCTTCTAAGTAATATTTTCAAGGTTTAAGAATTGTAGACTATAGACTGATGGTCACATGCTTGACCTATGGTCATTATACTAACTGTATAGGACCAATTAAGAACTTAAGTAATTTTACCAGCCATGAGCAACATCATGAAGAGATGACTTAGATCATGATACTAACTGTATAGGAACAATTAAGAACTTAGGTAATTTTACCAGCCATGACCAACATCATGAAGATATGACTTAGATCATTATACTAACTGTATAGGAACAATTAAGAACTTAGGTAATTTTACCAGCCATGACCAACATCATGAAGAGATGACTTAGATCATTATACTAACTATATAGGAACAATTAAGAACTTAGGTAATTTTACCAGCCATGACCAACACCATGAAGTGATGACTTGGATCATTATACTAACTGTATAGGAACAATTAAGAACTTAGCTAATTTTACCAGCCATGACCAACATCATGAAGAGATGGCTTAGATCATTATACTAACTGTATAGAAACAATTAAGAACCTAGGTAATTTTACCAGCCATGACCAACATCATGAAGAGATGAATTAGATCATGATACTAACTGTATAGGAACAATTAAGAACTTAGGTAATTTTACCAGAGATAGCCAGCATCGTGATGAGATAACTTAGATCATTATACTAACTGTATAGGAACAATTAAGAACTTAGAGGTAATTTTACCAGAGATAGCCAGCATCATGGATGACTTAGGTCATTATACTGGGTAGAACAACATTGTTCTTTTTAATTAAGAACCCAGCTGCAGGTTGAGTTATATTCCGTTCCAACCAGTGCTCCACAACTGGTTCATCGAAGGCTATGGTATGTACTGTTCTGTCTATTGAAAAGTGTATATAAAAGATCCCTTGCTGTTTATCGAAAAGAGTAGCCTATGTGGCGGCAGCGGGTTTACTTCTAAAAAGTGTGTCAAAATGACCATATGAATGACATCCAATAACCGATGATAAGATAAAAATCAATGTGTTCCAGTGGCGTCGTTAAACAAAACAAACTTTACTGTGAAAGCAGTAAACATCATTAGACTGCTAGTCAGTGGGAGGTGTTATCACAAACTGAGTGTTAATGTATGTAATCTTGCTGCCAGTAGGAATGGTGATAATTGTGTGGGGCGGCTGATGACCGTGATGTGCATTCCGGATGATCAGCTCTTTCCCTTGCATTGGTCAGAGTGAGATGAAGTCTTCAATTAAAACCAGTTGTCCATTGTTGTCCGTTTCTGGTCCAGGCGGTTACGCATCACCGGTTCTTGTTAATTCTGGAGGATGTTACGTAATGGGAGATTTATTCCTCCTGTTTGGAAATATTTTAAGGAAGGGGAGATTTATGTTCAGATTACTTTTTCCCACAGTAAAGTTTTTTTTAACGACGCCACTGGAGCACATTGATTTTTATCTTATCATTGGCTATTGGACGTCATTCACATGGTAATTTTGACACATTTTTAGAGGAAACTTGCTGCAGCCACATAGGCTACTCTTTCCAAGGATCTTTTATATGCACTTTCCCACAAACAAGACAGCACATACTACAGCTTTGATGAACCAATTGTGGTACACTGGTTGAAACGGAAAATAGCTCAAACATCTAGGGTCCACCGAGAAGGATCGATCCAACCACTTCAAAGGCAGACACACTACCGACTAAGCTACATCCCGCTCCTTTGTCATGTAGCCATTTGCAGTGCATCAACTACTATTATTTTTGTGCTCCAAGGTCGAGTGAGTTGATGTGACCGTGAGATATGCCTACTGTCAGCACAGGACAATGACCAATGCAGTGAATACTTGCTTAATGGAAAGAAAATATTGCTTTGTACCTGGGCTTACTGGCAAATAAATCTGTTCCCTACTGCCACCAGCATAAACAACAAACACAAAGACAATTCTTAGTTTATCTGTATCTTGAACAACCCTAACTTCAACAGTAACCATCAACTTAATCATTTCAGAATTCAACTTTCACATGGTTTTACCCAGTTTATTTTAAAACGGTGCAATGTTTTTGTTTTTGTTTTTTTTAGAAACATAATTATGTTCATTATATTTCAAAATAACAGACAGTTTGTCCAGAATAGGTGGTTATTTATTTTTTTATGAAGTAAAAAACAATTTTTGCTTTAAAAACAATATATATAAATAAAAAAACAAGCAATATTTGTAGCTAGCTCGACATCACAGTAACTAATGAAATAAGATAAGTTGGCAGCATGTTTGAAAAGCAGGTGGAAGTCTTTTTTTTAAACAAAGGCAAAAGGCAATTTACATTTTAAATTTTATCAGTAAATATTAACAAAAAAAATCCAAATCCTTTTATATTTTATTGAGCGAATACATTTAATACTTTGTTTAATAGTTCTAGCATGCTGATATTGAAAATGAAAAAAGCACAACTTCTGTCAGATTAACAATGAACAGATCCCGAAGAGCTTGCAGTATTTGCATGTAATACTGTTATTGTATGGCAAGAGTCACTTGTCTGGACGGAGTAAAGATTTCCCAGTGTTACTAATCGATCTGACGAGATTCAATTTAACCCCCGAGACCTTCAGCCTTTCAATTGGCTTACTGTAGTAGTGTCAAACTGCCCTGGGATGTCCAGTCCTACATCACACACTTACCAAGTACAAGACTTGCAAAACTTAACATCTTTCACAGACAGCGGGCAAATGTTTAGAGTCAATAAAACCTTTAGAATGGCTACTTAGCAGGAAAACGCAGACAGGTTCCGTTTCATGAATGGATTTCTGCTCTTTTCATGAGAGAATGTTGCAGGGCAAGGTTCAGTGTACCCAGTTGATTCACACAGTGTCGCAGTTCTGACCAACAATATCAATGAGATTGCAAAATCTGGTACAGCGACATGGCCAAATTAGAAATTCAGTTTCAACAAGTAGCCAGATTGTGTCGTTCTCTACTAGCTACGTAAAAAATTTGCTTAAATCCTTTTCAATGTTAACACCAAATTAAAAGATTAAAAACAATTAATCTAAAAACATACTGAACTTTGATGTCAAGGGTTTTATAGAAACAACATACTGAACTTTGATGTCAAGTGTTTCATAGAAATAACATACTAAACTTTGATGTCAAGGGTTTTATAGAAACAACATACTGAACTTTAATGTCAAGTGTTTCATAGAAATAACATACTGAACTTTGATGTCAAGGGTTTTATAGAAACAACATACTGAACTTTGATGTCAAGGGTTTTATAGAAACAACCAACTGAACTTTGATATCAAGGGTTTTATAGAAACAACATACTGAACTTTGATGTCAAGTGTTTTATAGAAACAACATACTGAACTTTGATATCAATTTTTTCATTGAAACTTTCAATTCACATGCTTCATAGAAAGCATAAACTGAAGTAAAATACTTCATAATTATAAACCACACACTTAACTTTCAAGTGAGCTTTGTAAAATCAATTTAATTTTACACTAACCACATACCATTGCAATTAAGTCTTTTCAATAATAATTCCAATAAAAAACTAAAATCTTTATATTAATCTCCCACGTATAAAGCGTGATTGTAGACACTGTTATAGAAGCTATTACCATAGTCTGTTGATTCGGCAATCAATATCGGACAGTCATGGCACTTATGGTTATCGGTAAAATAGTTGGAACTACTTCCTGGTAAAGCAATTTGTGAGTTTATGTGTGTATTTGTAGAACATTACCATCCATTGAGAAACTGCTTCATGCAAGCCTCACAGACAAACATCAAATAAATATTGTCAATGTACGAATTGGGATCAGTCAAGTGTCCATTGCCTCCTGTTTTACTTGAAATAATTTCTGTCTTATATGAAGTGATTTCTGCCTGAGATGAAGTGTTTTAGTGACTTATTGGATGTATCTGTTTTACTTATTTGACCTATGTTAAGTGATTTCTGGCTTAAATGAGGTGTTTTAGTGACTTATTTGATATATCTGTCCTGTTACATGATTTCTGGCTTATTTGAAGTGTTCGATGTCTCATGATGTACTTATGTCCTTATTAGCACTGTACTGTGCCTTAAAGTGTTCAATTTCTTATTTGAATTGTACAGTTTTTAAAATCTTATTTAATACAGTAAAACGTTCAATTATCATAGGTTAAATTTATACTAAATGGACACATGGGGACCAAATTATTTGTTCTGTTTTGATGGGATTCCAGTTTAGAGGGGTTCTGGTTTAGACAGTCTACTGTCAGGTCAGGTCAAGTTGTTTAACAACTACGTTCAGAGCCAGGCTGTTATAGCAGACGCCTCTCATGGGTGCAGTTTACGGTTTTATCCATCCACTGCGGTTTTATCCATCCACTGCATCTGGGACAGCATGTCTACTGAATATCTTTTGGCCTAATATAAGTTAGCAACTTTCTCCTGGTCTGTACAACGAGAGACAGACAAGATGCATAGTGACCCTCCTGATGGTGTTATCTCTACCAGGAGAACTTTCAGCTACTTTCTCACAAGATAAGTCTGGTGAGTCTATCAAACCAGTAGGAACTACATGATAAGAAAGTAACAAATCTATGTCACAGTAATTTCACACTGCATAAAATTATAAATTACTGCCGTGGAGGCTCATTCCAAGGATGAAAGGAATGTTTAATCAGTAGGCTATTTAGTGTCAAACATATGGCTCACACCACATGTGGTTTAGTGGGCAAGAAAAACAATACCATACATTTTACTTTTGACTAGGGATCCTTTTTGTAATCATTTCTACAGACAGGCCAGTTCATATTAAAATATGCTTAAACAAGCAAATGTTTTTCTTTCTTTTTTTGTTAGCAATTACGAACAAACAAAATAATTCCTTTTGATTAGTGGCAATGGATGCTTTTTGGTAATAATTTCTACAGAGGCCAATACATATTAAAATATGCTCAAACAAGGAAATGTTTTTTCTTTCTTTTTTGGTTATTAATTAAGAACAATATCAGTTGACACATAGTTTTCTTTTGAATACCAGCAAGGGATCTTTTATATACTCATTTCCAGAGACATTCATGTACTAACATTTAGTAATAAGCAAATCTTTCTTTCTATTTCTTCTTAGTTAACAATGATGATTTAAATAACTACTAAAATATAAGCCTAAAAATATATCTGTTTATGTTTTGATCAACCTGGTGATTTTAATTAGCGGTAATAAATCAACAAAATCTAATGTGAAACTAAAATAGCTGTACATAGAACTAGGTTGGTTTATGAGAAATGTTTTTTACTTTGACAGTTTGGACAAAAAGTATTCAGCTAATGGAATTTACACATTTTCTGGGAACTGAGCCAGATCTAGCACATGCCTACACAAAAAATCTCCAACTTCCAAGATAAACCTCATGTGTTACTGTGAAAAAATTAATGCGTTTTTCAATTATTTCTATCTATAAACAAAATTTTTTATATCTTATTACTAGAGTAATAAGAATATTTGTTTGTCAAGTCACGAGAAAACAAGACAGATAGAGTATACAATTAACTTTGCAACATAAAAAACGCACAAGTATCCAGCTATTTATCAAAAGTTCCCAGACTTTAAAAATGTAAGTCCTTTTAAGGTACCTTTTTTTTTAAATTGGCATGTATCATAATTACCACATGTTTGACATCCAACAGCTGATAAGATAAAAAAACCAATGTGTTCTAGTGGAGTAGCTAAATAATACAAACTTTTCTTTTTAAATTGGCAACTCTTTTGTTCGAGGAAGGTTTTCACAAATTATTTTTAATAGTACCTACCCATAAAAATTCTCAATACCCAACATTGTGAGTTATTACCATATCAGTACATATTAGTGAGTGTAGAAATCCATTTACAAGTAGCACAAGCGGAAGAGATAAAGCAAGGATTTGTTCATCAACCCAGCGAGAGCTGCAGTGAAATTCAGTCAGAACAGCTTGATTTAAACCGCATGTTTATCTATCAGACACCACCGCTTGAATTTCACAATCAGGCGGGTGTTAAGTTACAGTGTGTGACTGCAACACAGATAACTGGGTAGTAAGTCTAAACATATGCTGTCTCTTCCCTCCAGACTTCAGTCTCCCAGCACAGCTAACAGCCTCTATTTGATTGTTTACAATAATATTACTTTCAAATTAAGACAATAGCACAACCAAAAGCAATGACTTTAACCAGTAGTCCACTAATGAAATGTACCTATTTGTGGCATTAACGACATTGTGAAGAATAAATGAATTATTTTGCCTTCATAAATTAATTTTCTCTGCCTTTGTTAACATCAGAGAAAGTTCAAAAAGCTTTATTGGTCATAAACGCCTCCTGAAACTTTTGTTGTCAAACAGGAGTTTTCTTCCGAAGATTAACCTTTAATTATTAACCTAAATCCCAAGTCTGTTGCCAAGACATGCTTGTTGAGTCATGACAATGGATCATTATCAAGCAATGGCGACATTAAAAATTAGCTTCAATTTAATGGTGAATAAACTTGTGTTGGCAGCAAGAAAAGCAAGAAATGTGGGCTGTATGGTTAGTCTATGTGTCATCTAATCAGCTAATAGTGCTTGATCTATAATCCTTTATCAGTAGCAGTTTTAAAACATTCCAACCAGTGGTCCACAACTGGTTAAATGGTTATGGAATTATTGTGGAACGTGCTGTCATGCCTGTGGGAAAGTGCTCTTAGTCTTATCAGAATGAGTAGGCTTTGTGGTGGCAAATGAGCACCTGTTTGATGTCTAATACTAGCAGATGATTAAAAAGCAATCAATGTGCTCTAGTGGTGTTTTTAAATAAAACAAACATTACCCATTTCAAAAAAATAATGTAATGACATAAACTGGTTGCTAGTTTGAATTGTGGAAGTTCAGCTAGACTTATTTTAGTTCATATTGCCAGCTTGTGGTAGAATTTGTAGAATAACTACCGTAAGTCTAATGAGAAACAGTCAAATTGAAACATAGACTTGCAAAACAGTTCTCACGCAAACCCGATACCACAAATGAGCACCCAACAACATTTGAAATGAATACATTTCTCTACATTTAGCTTTGAATATAAGAAAATAAAGTGTCCTCAATCACAGGAGACAAGCTAAAAGAAGACAGGTTATGACAGTGTAATTATAATAATTTACTCTTCAAATTAAGGACCACTTTTTGTGAATTTTCATAAAATAAATATCCTTTTTTTTTTACATGCTTTCAATATAGTACGCATGAATCTGTTCAATTAAAAAATCCTGCATTAGCATTTACTATGTAAATTTTGTTTTATTTAACGATGCCACTGGAGCACATTGATTTTTATCTTAGCAATAAATATCATCGGCTATTGGACTATGTATCTGTATGCAAGGTTAAAGTAATTGCATACCACCTAACATTTTTCCTTATTTTGGGCAATTTAAATAATTGTACCCTTTTAAAGGTGTGGTCTTTAACTTAATTTGAACAATATAAAAAAACATTCTCTCCTATATAATTATAATAATTTACGTTAAGGAATTAATTTCTTTCATAAAAGGTTGGAAATTTCTATCAGCAAAAAGCCAGAACAAATACACTTTCTCAGTCTATTCACATGGCGAGTTTGCATGGTTCAGATTACACGGTAAAACCTGCCATTAAAGCATGAAAAAAAAAGTTTTCAGAATTAACCAACAAATTGAATGACAATCACTCTTGCAGAAAAAAAACATTTCACAATACAACGCACGTGTAGTGTTAATTCTAAAACCTGACTTGTAATTCAGTAGAGAAAAAAAATTGAATCTGAATTACAAAGTAATTCTGGTGCATCGTTGGCTAGAAATCCCTAGTGTACTATTTTTAAAATGAATGGCTACAGCTTGAGTGGTGTATCGTCAACTGTTGCTAAAAACAATTTGGCATGGAATTTTCTGTATTCCCTCTCAGCTCATATGCTGAAGATGCATACCAGTAGCATCTTTCAGTGGCCTCTGCCAAACTGTGTAGAGTTCATTATAGAACACTCCAGCTGCCCTCTTGAGTACAGCACCGTTGCTTGTACTGACAATAACATGATATCTACAGTTCACTTTCTGCCCACAGACAGGCACATAGAACCAGTGCAGGTTTGCTTTCTGCCCTCTGAATCACACAATTGGGTAAAAAGTAAAGTAAAGTTTGTTTTGTTTAACGATACCACTGGAGCACATTGATTTTTATCTTATCATCGGCTATTGGATGTCATACATATATTATATGGTTTTGACACATTTTTTAGAAGGAAACCAACTGCCGCCACATAGGCTACTCTTCGATAAGCAGCAAGGGATCTTTTATATGCACTTTCCAAGACAGGGCAACACATACCATGACCTTTGATGAACCAATTGTGTAGCACTGGTTGGAACGGAAAATGGCCCAAACTGCAGATGGGTCCACTGAGAAGGATCGATATGACGACCGAACGGTTCAAAGGCTGGTACGCTACCGACTGAGCCACATCTCGCTCAACAATTGCATAATTAAGGAATATAAAATAGCTCTTATAATAATTATGTCTTACATATCTACAATATTTGTTTTTTAAAATTGTTTAATGTAATCAGGCTCCTAGTACAATTATATTTAGACTAAATATTTATTTTACTTCATACTGAAAAAAAGAAGAAGTTTAGTTATTTTAATATTTGTTAAACAAACACTACATTTAAATTGTAACGCATTTTACCACCAGTGTTATGTGGTAACAACAACCCATGGGAAATTTTACAAATTTTAAGTGCTGAGACAGTGAGAAACAATTTCCTGCATTCTACATAAACATTTTTTAATAAACGTTTTTCAAAGAATGACACACTGTATGCTTAGCTTTGACTGTAATTATTTAGTGTTATGATAATACAATGAAATTTTACTATTTTCTCAAAAATATTACAAATTTGTGTTAAAAAAGAAAGAAAAAAGAAAGATAGGACAGCACCCACCAGATTTTTATGAACCAGTGATTACACACTGAAATGGGAAATAACCTAATACATCAACATTGGCACCATGTTCCACTCCACTTGTAAAATAATGTATTTGAGTAAATGGAATTTTAATCAGGTAGTTGGCAGGATGCATTTGCTGTGTTAATCTAAAGATCTATGTAAGATGTTTTCACCTGATGCAAACATATTTACTTTAAACCTATCTGTGACTGCATATCTTTAAATACACACAACCACACATTCTAACCAGGCTTTTGTGTAATTAACTAATGCTTGCAACACTGCCAAGAACAGGCAAGCTAAACTTATTTCTTAATATAATAATATATAAAAGACCGGCAAGCGGATTCCTCTCCCTAATGCGGTGGATGAAAACTACCATAAACTGCACCCAGGAGAGGTGTCTGCCATAACAGCCTGGCTCTTATTGTAGACATTAAACCACATGACATGACATTCTTTTGAAACTGTCTCAGAATGACATTATGTTTGACGTCCAATATCCGATGATTAAAAATCAATCAATGTGCTCAAGTGGCATTGTTAAACAAAACAAATTTTACTTTCTTAATCTTAATATAATTATCAAATTATATCCTCAATTTTAACAAATGTTACTTCACAAACTATTGGACTGCTGTTACTGACATTTTACAATGTGCTTACTTTTACTGATCTAAATGGTTAGTTAAAATGTAAATTAGAATAAAAAATCTAAAAAGTAAACCACCATTGGTAAAAAGTAAAAGTAAAGTTTGTTTTGTTTAACAACGCCACTGGAACACATTGATTTTTATCATCATCGGTTATTGGACGTCAT